>CAUYSK010093037.1:0-30734 GCA_963575035.1 Avahi laniger
CTGGGTCCCATGTCCCCACCCCCCTGGCATTTTACAAATGAAGATTCCTAATGGCTCGAGGGGCGAGCAACTTGTCCAGAGTCACATGGCTAGGAGGTGGCAGGGCTGGGATGGGACCAAAGCCTGTCCTTTCTCCTGGGCCATGAAGAAATCAGCATTTTCCTGGGTCTTACAGAGAGGCTGTTCGGGCACCTCCCAGGGAAGAACCTGCTGTCTTCGAGGACAGCCATGATTTGCCACCAGGTGCTGGGCACCCTGGACTGGGCCTTTACCCCGAGGGGCTATGGGAGCACCCAGGGAGGGTCTGCGGTACGTGTGGGAATCTCACTTTGCTTCCACGAAGTGGCAGCGTTTGAGCATCTCAGGAAAGACCCAGCCGAGTGGCGCCGTCTCGAGCACTGGGAGAAGGTCTCTGGAAGTTCCCTTCCCACACCCCAGACGTGTTTCTTCACAGCCTGCACCACCCGTTCTTGGGCGGTGGGTTCTCAGAGCCCCCCTGCCTCGGCGTGCTCTGCACACCAGTCACTCGGGGCCAGTCGCTGACGTGCGCGGTGCCACTCTCCCGCGCCGTGCGGGTACACCCCCAAGGGACAGAAACCCTCATTTCTGTAGGTGCCCACCGCGCAGGGCCCCGCAGACAGATCTGGATCCGTCCCACCTGCTGACCTGCAGGACGGGGTGTTGGGGTTACACAGTCACTGTCCCTCTCCCATCTGTCAGGCACTGGGAAAGCAGGCTCGGCGGCCAGGCCCGTCTGGTGACTGCTGCTTCCTGTTTATGGAAAGAAAATTAACGCTCGTTCATCAAAATTATTGAGAGCCTGCGGTGTGCTCTGCTCTCCCGGGCGCAGGGTGTGGCAGTGAGCAGGGCAGGGTCCCTCCCTGGGGGGTGTTTCTGGGGACCTGGTGATTGGAGAAAAGTGCCACGGTGTCTACCAGGAGCACTCTGGTTGCTCCATCCGGTCATGAGCATCAATGGAGTGCTCGCAGGATGCTGGACGCGTGGCAGCCATCTTCCTGGTTCACCATCACGGCGCCATTGCACGTGGGCATTTCCATTCTGGAGAGTGCAGTTGGCAGAACCGCAGCCCCCAAAGATGTCCACATCCTGATCCCCCAAACCTGTGCGTATGTTCCCTTGCATGGCAGAAGCGTCACTGCAGATGGAATTCAGTTAAAGATCTTGAGATGGGGGAGATTACTCTGGGCTCCCCTGTCCGGGTGGGCCCAGTGTGATCACAAGCGTCCTTGTACGCGGCAGGCAGGAGGGCCGCAGTGACAGGGATTGAAAGACGCCGCGATACTGGCTTCGAGCCAAGGAAGGGCCGTGAGCCGAGGAACACGGGCGCCTCTGGAAGCTGGGAAAGGCGAGGAGATGGTCCTCTGGATCCTCTAGAAGGAGCTAGCCCTGATGGCACCTGGACTGGAACCCAGTGAGACCTGCACCAGATTTCTGGCCTCTGGAACTGCTAAGAGAATAAATTTGTGTTGGTTTAAGTTGCTAAGTTTGTGGTCATTCATTAGAGGAGCCACAGGAAACTAGCACAAGATGAAATAGGTCTGGGGAGGTTAGTGTTCTCCCCGACACCCAGGCACCTCAGTGTCGATGGGGGTGGACCCAGAGCCCAATGTTCTTTCTTTTTTTAAGAGACAGGGTGTCACTCTGTTGCCCAGGCTGGAGTGCAGTGGTGTCATTGTAGCTCACTGCAGCCTCAAACTCCTAGACTCAAGTGGTCCTCCTGCCTCAGCCTCCCGAGTGGCTGGAAACAGATGTATGCCACCATGCCTGCTAATTTTTAAATTTTTTGTAGAGACGGGGTCTCACTATGTTGCCCAGGCTGGTCTCAAACTCCTTTCACCTCGGTCAAAGTTTGTTCTTTTCAGCTGAAGCGGGAGTGCACATTTATGGCCTGTCAACACGAGGGGGCGTGAAGCTGGTCTCCCGAGATGCCGTGACTGTCTTGTCAGGTGACAGGTGTGTCCTGATGCAGGTGCCCGGAGAACGGGAGATTCTCAGGGGCCTCTGACCTCTCCTGGCACTAGGGTGGCATGGGGCATACATGATGTGAAAATATGAATGGATGAAAAACACATGGACAGTCGTCACATTTAGAAAGCAAAGAATATATAAGGATACTCTTAAAGGGTACTCAGTCACATTCTCATAAAATGTTGGGAAGAGAAGTACCCAATAATCTTTACCTGTTTGGACACCCAATCACCCAAATTTTAAAAAGCGTCCTTCGAAATTTAACTCACTGTCTTAAAAATAAAAAACGTCTAAACTGTCCTTCCTGTGGGATAAATCTCCAGGTGGATCCGGGGCCCCACACACCCGCCTGCTGTTCACAGTGCTCTGTCTTCTTGGCCAATTTCTGCTGCTGGACTTTTATCCCTTCTCATTCTCTGACCTAAGCCTGGACCCAAACATCCCCTTGGTTCCCTGTTATGCACCTGAGCCAGTAAGACGTTCGGCCAGGACTAGGGAAGGATGGCCCGGAATAGCGCACGAGCATCGTGAGCCAGTGTGGTCCTCCAGGAGGACCGGGCTCCGGCCTCCCGAGCCACAGTGGGGCCCAAGTCAGGCCTCTCCCCATCTCCCCCTGGGCTTCACACGCAGCCGTGCTTGTCCCTACCACGCAGGAGCGCAGGAGCGCCTGCCTGAATCATCTCCACACCCGGGAGACCGTGGCTCTTTGGCCGTTCCACCCGCTCTCCTCCTTCCTCCTCCACACCCTCCGCATCCGGCCTAGAGTAGACACACCCAGGGGGTAGAGCAGGAGCCCTGGGTGGGCCTGGCTGCCTCCCCGACCCCCAGCAGGCTGGCCTGGTCCACCATGTCCCAGCAGGGGCCTTGCCCCCACCCCGCCCCGGCCCCCGCCCCCCACAGCCGGTCCGGTCCGGAGGAAAGTGCGGCTGGGGGTGGTTCTTCTGCCGCCCTGCCTGGGCCCACTTTGTCCTCACCTGTTTCCCCTGACCCGGCCTGCACTCCTGCTGCTTTTCTTTTGACTTCTGAGCTGTCCCTGAGACCTCCCCATCCCTGTTGCCTCCCGCCTCCCCCGCCCTATTGCTCTAATGAGACAGGCCCAGGCCCCGTCCCCCCAAACAGGTCACAGAGATAGGAGAAGGAAAGCGTTTCCCTCCTCTCAGGCGGCCTCCGTTCCCTGCACACCAGCCCAGCAGGTCTCCAGCGGTGGCCAGCTGGGCGTCCTACTGTTTAATTCAGTTCTGTCTGACACTGTCTGCAGCCCTTGGCCTCAGCTCCCCCAGACTGAGGGCTCCGTCCCCAGGACCCCCCACTGTGGATGCCAGTCGCAAGTCCAGGAGCCCTGTGCTCCTGCTTGACCAGCTTTAAGCCCGGGTTCCCCTGACCCCGCTCTGGTTCCATCAATTTGCTAGAGTGGCTCACGGCTCAGGGAAATGCTTTACCTATGTTTACTTGTTTATTAAAAGGCTGTTACAAAGGCTACAGATGAAGAGACGCATATGGCAGGGTATATGGGATGGTGTGTGGGGCTCCCACGCCCTCTCTGGGTGCACCACCAGCCAGGAACCTCCACATGTTAAAGCCATTACCGTGGCTTTAACGTAATACCGCAGTGGATTAAACCACCGGCCATTGGTGATCAACTCAACCTTCGGCTCCTCTCCCTTCTCTCCTCCCTGGAGACTGGGGATGGGGCTGCAAGTCTGAGCCCTCTGGTCCTGCCTTGGTCTTTCTGGGTGACCAGCCCATCCTGACGCTGTCTAGGGGTCACCCGTCACCAGCTGTCTCACTACCAAACAAGACTCTCTTACCGCTCTAGAGATTCCAAGGGTCTTAGGAGTAGTTTGCCAGGAACCAGGGACGGAGAGCAAATACATAGTTCCTATTATATCGCAGTATCAGAGCCGGAGTGACTCGGTGTCAGACTGGGCCAATGCCAGGCCCAGATCCCCAGATCCCCAGATCCCCACACCCGCCCTGCTGTGTGGCTGCTAAAGCCCTCTGGGAGGTGCCTCCTGGCAAACCCTTGGATTCCTGCTCTCTGCCTATTATCCCTGAAAGTGGGGTTTGTATCAAAATCTGCCACTGCCCCACCCAGGGAGGGGCTGCCCCCTTGGAAGTCCTGCCACAGCATGAGGTCTGAAGGGCCCCTCTGGGCGGGTCATTGCCACCCACAGGCCCAAGGCAGTGGTTCCCACGCGTGTGGCCCTCTAGCTCCATCCGGGTCCACACCTCGGGCCCTGCTCCCCCCGGGCAGTCTTTGATTGGAGTTTCAGCTGCCCCTGTGGCCGCAGCTGTGCCTGCCATCGGGCTGAGCCTGGACATCCCCAAGTGTCCACTCTTGTCCCCTGCCCAGTGCCTGCAGGAAGTCATGGCTTGGCATTTTGTCCTGAGTGTGTAGTTGTCATCTACGGGAGAACCATCTGTGAGGCGTTCTCGCCACCGAACCAGAAGCAGACTGTGTCACAATGGCCAAATCAGGTGGGTGCAGGATTATCTTGTTTAATCCGCACAACAACATGAGGACGGTACTGTTATTCCCCACGTTCTGCAGATGAGTAAACTGAGGCACAACAATGTCAGGTAACCTTGACCCCCAAGATCCACAGCTAGTGTCAAAGCCAGGGTTTGAATCCGGGTGTTGCCACTCACACAGTAGGTGCTTAGAAAACTTCTGTTGACTGAATAGATGAGCAGATTTGCAAAGGTAAATGGTGATCTTTCTGAGGCTTTGCAAATACAGTAAATGAAAATTTCACTTCTCCAAATATCCGTCTCTAATTTGCATGTTTGGACTTCGGGGGACATAGATTTAGTAATGGGGTCTTAGAGTTTTCATGTTTACTTTTCCCCTAATGTTGCTGTCTTTTGCAGATTTCCAGTCCCTCTCTGAAAGTCATCATGTCACTTGACTGAGTGGGCCCCTGCGGAATTCTAACAGCATCCAGGTAAAGATAAAGGTGCTTTGTGTTTTTAAAAAGGACCTTGGGCTGTGCGAATCACTCAGGACTCCAGCAATTATTTCCAGCTCTAAAAGCTTCCCTGTTGCTAGGAAAGCACTCCTCCGAGGCTGGCAGACCTTTGTTAAAGTTTCTCACCAAGTGGTTGAACTCCTGCAGTGTGGCTTTGGAAAGTCATCTGGGTGAAACAAAACCAAAGAAAGAAAAATTCGGCCTCCCTCTTCTTCTTTCCAGAAGTGATAAGATCAATTGACCAAACTCACTGTTTCTAACTTTTCTCCAACTAACTGGATAATTCACTTTTTCTGCAAATAGCCAGAAAGGCCCTTTTCTTCCCATTTAATTCACAGAATAATCTGCCCTTTTAGGACAGTGGAGCCCCGGGAGGGAGCTTTAAAACTCCTGTGCTGACCCCCATGGGGCCCGGGCGCTGCGGTGTTCGCGAGCTCCCCTGGCGAGTCTAACGTGCACCAAGGGCTGAGAACCAGGAACGGAGCCGGCAAGACCAGCGCCGAGCGGCCAGGTCCATCCCCAACCCCTGACCTGCAGGAGCTGCACGGGCCCTGAGGAGACCAGCTCTGCCCCCGCAGGGAGCTGGGGCCCTGGGAAAGGCGGGGCCGTTGCCTGCCTCCCGCAGAGCACCTACCCCGTGCCGGACACGCTGGGGGCTGCTTTGAGGGTGTCCTCACACTTCAGGCTCACGACAACCTCGTGGGGCTGATATTGCACACGGGGACCCTGGGCACAGGGCAGGGCAGTGTGCTGCCTATGGTGGTAGGCGGCCTCCACGGTGGCCCCCAGGGGTCCCCGCCGCCTCCTGCTGCTCCTTCCCACCGAAGCAGGATCTGTGTGACCAACAGAAAGCGGCAGAAGTGCTGCTGTGTCACTTCCGAGGCTCGGGGCTTTGGCTTGGCTGCCCTCTCTCCTGTCGGCAGTGACACCATGAACAGCCCCCTGGAGGGGTCACAGGCCCACAGCCACATGGTGAGATGGCAGGTGGCAGCCACAGCCATAGTCTCACTGCAGCTCATGGGAGACCCCACACTGGAGCCACCGGGCTGCTCTGGGCCTGGGTTCCCGACACCCAGGAACCAGGGGAGACGGCGGTACTGCTTTAAGCTGCTAACTGGATAAGTGATGCAGTCCCAGCATGGGCGAGGGACAGGCTGGGATTAAGCCCAGATCTGCTGCCGCCGCGTCCTCTCGTGGCCCACGCCCGGCCAGCCATCGTGGCCCTTGTGAACTCTTTCCCCAAACCCTCTGACAGTCCCCAGGAGCCTTGGAACATGCTTGCGAAGTCTCCAAGGCTGTCATACTTGTGGGGGACACACCACCGTTCGAATCAGTCCTGCTCGTGCAGATGTTTCAGTCCCTCCCGACTTGCTTTGCCCTCATGAGGCTTCAGGGAGGTGCCCACCTTCTGTCTCCGGGGCTGCAACAATTTTCAAAGTCATCCTAGAGCGAAGCCAAGCAGAACAGCCCTTTGGCGTTGTCACCTGTTGGCCTGACCTTTGTGTACTCTAGTCCTTGTCTGTCCCCCTGGGCTGAAGCTCCTTGATCCCTGCTTGGGGAGCTGGAGGGGCAGTCTGGGTGCCACCTAAGCCTTGGTTCCACGAGCCATCAGTCACCGGACTTCGGAAGGCTTGTCAGATAACCTGAGTCTCAGTTCCTCCTGGGAACAGAGCAGGTGATACACCTCCCTCTCAGCTGGTGCCTCCCCCCTCCCCTGCTCTGACCGCCAGGCTCCTTCTCCAGGGATTTGCAACCTGGGAGGGTTTCTGTTTACTGTAAGTCCCCTTCCCGAGGCAGCAGAAGTTTCCAGACAGCCCCTTCTCACAGGGGAGTAAAAAATCCCACAGGCACCAGGGGAAACCAGAAACCCAGCCCTGGATGGGGCAGGCTGCATGGCGCTGACCACCACTTGCCCCCAGGGCGGCAACACAGCAAGAACAGGGGAGCTCAGTCAAGGCAGGCCGGGGTCAGTCCCCAGCTCCAGAACCCGTGACCGCACAGGCTGAGACCCGACTGCCAGTCTGGCCTTTCCCTTTGCTGTGTGGCCCTGGGCAGGTTCCCTAACCTCTCTGAGCCTCAAGTTCCTCACCTCTAGACCAGGAGCAGTCAGAGGACCTCCCTCGTGGGTTCGTTGTAAAATGCAATGGAGTGCGGGTCGTGCGACACGATGCCTGGCACAAGGCAGGTCTCGATCTGTGTTAAACTGTAGTTGCCACGGGCAGGCCTTGGGCCCGTCTTCTAACGTCCTCTGTGAAATCGGGAGCAGAGAGGCTGGCTTCTCAGGGCTGCTGCGAGTCCATGCGAAGTAAGGCATCCACACACACCCTTCACATAGTCGTTCGTTTGCGGGCGCGTTCACCTTTCAATCATTTATTCATTCGTTCCTTCACTCACGGATTCAGTCAATCACGCATTCTCCAGCTCCACAGTCCTGCGCTGGGCGTGGCCGGAACCCGGGTGTCCGTCGGGGCAGGGAAGCGGGGCCCTTGGGAAGCGCAGGGGCTGCCATCGGCAAACATGTCCTTTCCCCACATCAGGATCCAGGACCCCTAACTTGTAGGGGCTCCTCCATCTGCCTGCCAGCCTTCCTGCCAGCCCCCCCGTCCCTCGAACTCCCCACCCGCCCGTCAGGGGATGCGGGGCAGCACGACTTTCTTTTAAGGTCAAATTAAACGTTTGTTTTCCAAATCCCACCCTATCACCCGCACCGCCAACTGCCACAGCTCAGAGGCAACTGCTATTTCTTCTAATTATTCTTCTCTTCTGCTTCAGAATAACACATCCATATGCTATTTCTGATTTTCCTGTTTGAGTAACTAACATCCATGGATCCCAGGGAAGAAAAATCTCCAGCTCTCAACAGCGTCCGCCCCACCTCGCCCCCCAGCCAGACATCAGTTCACACCCTGTCTCCGGGGACTGTCTCCCAGATCTCCTTAACCAAGTTCCTCGTTTGCATTTTTGTGCAGTGCGAATAGCGTTCACCGCAGGGACGTGTAAGGCACTATGATTACATTTTCTTTTTTTTCTAGTGAACTTTTTGTTTGCCCTGGGTTTAGTATGGTTTTTGTTTGTCTAGTTTTATTTTTCTATACTGATCACTAATTCATTTGCCAAAAGTAGGAAACTCCTCTGAATGTGCTGAAATCATCAGAGAAGCTCTTGATTTCTGCTTCCCTGCTCCCGCTGCATCTTTCCCTCTTCCCACCTCGAGCTGGACTGTTTCCGCGCCGGCCCACCGCATGGCTGTCGCCGGGGTCTCCTTCACCCTCCCCCAGCATTCCCTTGGCCTGTGTCCTGTGTGGGATACCCCTTTCTGGGACCCCATGGGATTAGCTAGCAAACAGGTTAGGGTGCTATAACAAGAGACGCCCCAGTACAGCGGCTTATGCAAAACAGAATTTTGTTTCTCTCTCAGGTCAACATCCGAGAAGGTGTCCCAAGGCTAGTGTGCTGGCTGAATGCCGGTTCCCTTCTGTCTTGCTGCTTTTTCTCTCATGACCCACATTTGCTATCTGGGGATCTAGAATAGTCACTCCAGCTTCTGCCACCCTCTGCAACCCAGCGGCGCCGAGGGGGAAGGGCAGGGAAGGCTGCAGCTTTCCTCCCAGAGCAGTGCCCGCAACACGTCACTTCTGCTTCCTCTCCGGTGGCCACACCAGCTGCAGGGATGGCCCTGTGCCCAGACAACAGTGCACCACGTGAGAAGGAAGGTCAGACACAGGGCAGCTAGGAGTGCCTGCCTCGGTGCATGTCCTCCTCTCCCGGCGTGCCCTCCGTGTCCGTGGTGGAATGCTTCCTCCGGAACTTCCTGAGAAATTGCCCCGCGGGTGGTCTGATCCCACACTGGTCATGTTACTTGTTGAGGCCAATGAGACAATAGCAAATGTGTCACCAGCTGAGACTTGGGAAGTTTGTGCCTTGGGACTGCCTTGCTGCTCTTGGGAACGCTGAGGCCGTCACAGGAATGGCTGGTAGAGCCGCTGGATGAGAGGGATGCATGCTGGGGGCATCCACGCCGCCCCACCTGACATCAAGTCGGCCTCCAGACACGTGAGTGACGCCGTTCTAGGATACACAGTGTCAGCGAGCCTCCCAGCTCACTCACAGAATTGTAAGAAATAGTAAACTGTTTTCGAGCCACCAAACGTTGGGGTGGCTTGTTACACAGCAAAAGCTAACTGACACAAGACCTCGACCTTGCATGTGTCAAAGTGTCTTATTTCCCCCTCACGTATGGCTAATGGTTTGAAAGGGTATAGACTCAAGGTCGGAATGATTTCTGCTCAGAATCGGGGAGCAGGGCTCCCTCGTTTCCTCACTTCCCCTGTAGCTGCTGGGAGGCTGGTGGCATCCCGGGTCTCCTGGACGATCTTTTACAACATCCTCATTGTCCCCAGGACTCTGATGTTCATGGGGTGCCCCTGAAATGGGTATCCCACCCACTATGGTTTCTTTTAATCTGGAAAGTTCCATTCTTCAGGCCCAGAACACTTTCCTTAGCGATTTCCTCTGCTGTGGCCCCTCAAGCCCTCGTATTTGCACGCGGAGACCTCTGTGCCAGCTCATCTTTGTTTCTTACCTATTTTCTCTGAGGTTCTCTTTGACTTTTTTTGTTCTGCTTCCTGAGAAACTTCAACTTTATCTTCCGATCGCTGCAGAAATCCTTGTATCTGTAATCACGCTTCTCATTTCCGTGGTTTCTTTTTACTCTCTGAGGGCTCTCTTTTCTGTTTCCCATATCCTGTTATCTCTATGCAGATATTCATTAAAATACTTTTTAAAAACTTCATTCCATTTTTGAACTGCATCTGAAGATTCCAGCTTCTTTTTCTGCTGTTATGCTTGTTTTTATCTTGGTCATCCTCCAGCGTCCAGGGTCCTTGCTACCTGCTGGTGTCTCAGCGCAGAGCAGAGCGTGGCTGCCGGAAGCTGTGTGTGATGGTGGGTGGGGGGGCTGCTTGGCAAATGATGAGCTTCCCGGTAGGACGCCTGGCTCCGCCCGTGTCCTGGACGACCTCCCAGCGTCAGATCTCAGTCTTTTCTCTGGGGCTGGTCAGTTTCCTAGTGAGGCAGCCTTTGATCGTCTAGCTGGTGTGGACGGGTAGGCGTCACCTGCTCCCAGTGGCATCTGAGACAGACTTTCAGACAACCGCAGTCTGCTCCCCGTCTGCGCCCCCTCTTCAGAGGCCTTGGTGCCTCCAGCTGCAGAGCCGCCCTGGGTGCCACGGTGCACACCACTTTCCTCTGGATGCCCGCCCTGCTGGCCTGGGCTCTGCTTCCTTAGCCTCTAGCCCTTCCCACCCCGTCCTGCCTTCTGGCTTCCAAAATCTCAAAGGCCGCAGTCCATGTCCTGTTCTCTCTGCCTCCGTGGGTTTCTGTGTTTTATCCTTTTACTGACACTTCAGCAGGCTCTTGGGTGTGAAGGGCGTTCAATCTACGATGGTTAACACGGGTCTCTGGGCTCCCACATAGAACCCAGTATTTAGTCCAAATAGGCTGCACTCCGTGAGTGCTTCCCAAGGACGGAGTCAGTGCCAGGTCTGTGCTGGACCCTGGGGACACGGCCGTGAGTGAACGATGGTCCCTGTGCTCCTGTCAGTGTCAGCACCAGGGGCCAGTGCTGCGGCGGGAGCGAGGGCTGAGGTTGGGAGGAGCGGAGGCCAGACTCACTCGGGAGGCTCTTGGGGCAACGGGTGGGGAAGGGGCTCCAGGCGGGGAAGCGCATGAGCAGCGGCCAGGGAACACCCACCAGAACACGCCTGCGGGACCCGAGTGTGCAGGTGGCCAGGGAGTCCAGGACACGGTGGGCTCTGGGGACACGATGCCTGCGCTCAGATCCTGGCCCCAGCACTGACAGTCGTGGCCCTGGGTGAGTCACTTTCCTCTTTGTGCCTCAGTTTCCTTATTGATGAACGGGAGGACTCACAGCACCCTCTCGGAGGGTGACTGGATGAAGTAGAGCATGCCCAGAGCTGGGCACAGTGCCTGTGTGGGCCACAGCTCAGGAGCGCCCCCTGTTGACGCTAATAATGATGTGGTGCGTGGAGGGACAGGTGGGCCATCACCGAGGGGCCCCATGCCAGGACCAGGCCTGGCTGTAGCCCGGTAGGTGTCGGAGCCTCAGAACTCGGAGGGCCGGGGAGAGGTGAGAGGCCGGCAGGCCCCGGGGTGGGGCAGGCAGAGCCTAAGCGGCATCTCATGCAGCCCACCCGGGCACCTGGACGCCCCCTCTGGGGCCTGTCGCAGCTACGGGCCTAGGGTCTGGCGCGCAGCAGGGGCCCCAGCCACGTGTGCACCTGGCCGGGGCAGCTCTGGCCACCCCCGCCCCGAGGCCTGCTCCCCACCGCCCCTCGCGCTCCGAGCCACCTGCCTCTTGTCCTCCAGGAGCCCTGCCCCCCCTTGGCCACCATCTGGCTGCTGCTCCTCTGTCCCCTGGAAGCCCATTAAGTCTTGCCGGATGCTCTCCAGTGAAGAGCCCCACCTTGCCACCCTCAAGACAGGCAGGTGTCACCAGGGGTTCAGTCCCCACCTGTGCTGATTACCGACATGCCGTGGGGCCCAGGCAGGTGTTTGTCTGTAAATGGGGCCGGATTCCTTACCTAAAGGGTAGCTGTGTGATCGGAATGCAGGTACTCAGGGACACTGGGTCCTAAGGCTGCCATGACAAATGACCACAAACTTAGTGACCTAAAAGAACACATATTTATTCCCTTACGGCCTATGGGCTGGAAGTCCCACATGGGTCTCATTCACTGGGACACACAAGGTGTTGGCATCTGAGCTCCTTCTGGCGGCGCCAGGGGAACCGTTCCCTTGTTTCTCGCTTGCAGAGGTCCCGGACTCCTCGGCTCTCGGCCTCGCCCTCCATCTGCAAAGCCAGCAATGGCCGGTCAGGTCCCCACATCCCCACACCACATCTCTCCGATTCTTTTCCCGTTGTTCCATCTCCCTCCAAGTACAGCCAGGAATGGCTCTCCACACTCAAGGACTCGTGTGACCAGATGGGTCCCACCCAGAGAGTCGGGGCACTCTGTCTCCCCATGTCTAGTCCACAGCTCCATCACACGTGCAAACCCCAGGGCTGTGCTCCACCAGCGCTGCTGCAGCTGGCTTTGGTGGGGCTCAGGCCACAGTATCGATCGCTCACCGTCCCAAGCATCTGCCACGTGCCTGGAGCTTTTGCATAAATTAAATTAACCTCTCTGAGCCTCAGTTTCTCCGTATGTCAAATGGGTATAATAATAGTACTACCCCCGCATCCTGCAGAAGAGACAACACGAAGCCTGGACGAGGTGGTGCTTTCCACGCACGTGCCTTGTTACCTCCAGCACGGTGGCGCTGCGGTCCAGCCAAGTGGGTTTCGTGACCTCGTTAGTCACCCTGTGACTCGGAGCAGTGGTGGACCCTCTCTCGATACAGGCGGTCAGAAAGGTTGATCAAGTGTCCGAGGTCACGCGGCCAAGGAAGTGGCCTCCTCATGCCTGTGCTCTGTCCTGGGACTGTGCGGGTGACGTAGGGCTCAAAGAGGCCCCTGCCAGCACAGCTCCTGCCGTCCTCCTGCGGAGCCTGAGCCCAAAACGCCCCCTTGACAGCCAGAGGCAAGGCCTGGCTCTGGGGAAGGGCGGGGAGTGCCGCGGGTGTGCAGAGCTCGACCCCACGCCCTCTCTTTTCCCCTCGCGGCGGCAGCGGAGGCCGGGCTGGGCCTCTCTGGCGTCCGGGGCCCCCGTGTGCCCTCCCAGACCTCCTGGGACCTCAGACATGACGTGGTGGTGGTGCTGGGTGGGGACACTGGATTCGGGTGTGAGCTGGCCCGAGCTGGAAATGCCCCGCCTCCAAGTAGTCCTACCTGTGTGAGCTCGGGCTATTTCTCTACCCTCTCCGAACCTCGCGTCCTCGTCGGGGCCAGGCTCCCACGGACGGTGTGAGCGTTGGGAAATCACGGTGGGCTCTCGCACCGCGTCAAGGCAGCACAGCTCTTGCTTGCTGAGTGTTGCGTGCCAGGCGCTGTGCTCGGCGTGTGCGCCTGCGACTCCCCGCACCCCAGCCTGGCGGTGGGAGGGGCCGTCGGTTCCACTTCTTGAGGCAAGAGTTCGGAGCTCAGGAAGGCTGTTGAGCTGCACCAGGAGCTACAGGCGGCAAAGCCTAGATGTGAGCCCAGCTTCTCAGTGACACACAGCGCTGCCTCCAAGGGCGCCACCTCCCTGCGGTGCCTCACTGAGCACAAACAGCATTCGGAGCCTCGCTGTAGATGTAACATTTGTTATTTTATTGGAAAAAGCTGGTATTAACATATTTATAGTTTTATTCAACAGTTGAATAACTTGTGAGACACCAAAGAAAAAGAATGCACCTAAGAGGTACAGGTTGGGCACCATCGGCTCTGACAACTTTACCGCCACGCCCCCTACCGCCACGACCACAGCGTCATCCTCGTCATCCTCGCGGAAAGCTAAGTTAAAGCAGAAACGAGAAAACCCAACAAGCTCGCGATGACTATGTGAATGCCCGCACATTCGAGAAGACCAGAACGTGTAAGCAGACGCAGAGTCTGCGACCACACACTGGCCCTTCCGGTTCCAGCCCTGCCCTCCCCGCTGCACCTTTTCTCAGCACACGTTTTGCTGTTCACAACTTGCTCTGGACGCCATTATTTTCCAGGAGTCCAAAGTCCAAAGACATACTTTTCTTCAGAGAAGATCTCTTTCTTTCTTTTCGTTTCCCTTTTTGGTTTGGTACCCAAAGTGTAAAACAGAAGTAAGGAACTAGGAACTCCTTTTGAAGACCGTGTGAGCTTTGTACTTTGAAGATGATAAATGTTAAAGCTACAATTTGACAGTAACCTCTAGCTGCAAATGCAAGTTTCCTCTCTTAACAACTTTGACTCACAAAGAGAGACCGTGCCAAATATCCAAGAAATTGTGTAAGGCCCTCAGAGCTGGATTTTGGCTTCAACAGATTTCTATACAATTTACCACATTCTTGAACCTCTTTACAAGGGGGAAAAAGTGATCCAATCCTTTGACTGTTAAATTTAATTAGAATAAATATGTACATATAATACTGTCCAGGTCACCTGGATTTTACAGTGACATATAAACAAACATTCTTCATTCATGTTGATTAAAAAAAAAATGGATCCACTTCCCTGTGTGAGAGTTGTATGGCCAGAAGTGAGTGCACATGCGTTTTGTGCTTTTACACACACAAAGTATACCGTAATCCACTGAGAAAATCCTCAGTTGGGTCTATTTCCTGGGTTATGTTTCATCTTGTAAAAAAAATAAAATAAAAGAAGCTGAGTTCGGCTGGGCCTCTGCACTCTGCTTTCCAAATCAAGGTGCCAAGCCGGGTGGTTCTGCTGCGATCCCACGAGCGAAGACGACACGGGGTGGGCGGCCTGGTCTTACTAGGACAAGAGGATCTACTGTGGAAACACCACATTCTCTGCGGCCCTCGGTGTCAGAGGGGAAGAGCTCCCACACGACAGCATCCTCTGGGACTACGTGGTCCTTAAAGAAAACGTATCCTAAAATCATCACAACATGCAATTTCCTCTCGGGGGCAGTTCAGTGCATCTGAGAAAGGGGCGCCAGGTGCAGACACGGGGTGAAGCCAGGAGTCCCAGAGAGGGCTGAGCTCCTGATGTCACCAAGCTGAGAGAGGAGCCACCTGGGGGTCTTCTCCATCTTCCCATTCTCCCAGGACCCTTGCACTTCACAACACAAAGAAGTGTTTCCCTTCCAGAACCCTCCATCATAACGTTGCTTTAATAGGAGCCACCAACATGTTGGAAGAGCCTTGTGCGAAGACCTGGGCAGGACTCAGACTCCACCGAGTGGCTGGTGCCTGCCCACCAGCTTGTCTGTCCGCTCAGAGCCTTGGTTTGCGCACACGGACGGGGGATAGGAAGTGTTCACCTCTTACCCTGGCGCTCGCCCAGAGCCCGGCAGGAGCGAGCAGTTGGTGTGTGTGGAGATGCGTGGACACCCACCACAGTCGTGAGAGGGCTTCACAGAGGTCGTGGACAGGAGCCAGGGTCAGCTCCCGGTGAACGCCGAGGATGGCGGGAGAGCTCCTGCAGAGAGCATCAGGGATGGAGTGAGCCCGCTCGAGGCTGAGCACCGCCCGGCACCTGGCAGAGCTCAGCGAACGGTGGTGAAACCAGGCGAGGACCACAGCCACGCTGGCAGAGCCATTCCCTAGCCCTTCCTCTCGGGAAACCGTACCAGACCTGGGCCCTGGGACATTGAAAGACATTCAGAAACCTAAGCGAGAGGCTGCATCCCCTCTGCAACTTCTCAGCGTGAATTCTCCATCCAAAAAACAAAGGTGACAAAATCTGCTCGGAGACAGGGCAAATAGCTCCATTTATAATCCAAAGAACTCCTGGCTGGCTGAGCTTCCTTATTCGTCCCCAGAGCCCTGACTGGGACCAGCGAGGCGTGCGGGGGAAGCGACTCCAGCAGCTCCACACCCACCCCCCAACCCCGCCGCCCAGGATGGCTGGAGTGAAAAATTAACCAGGACACGTAAAAATCCGTTCACGTGGGAAAGACCGCAGACCGAGTCGGAGGGCACGTGAACGAAGAAACCCTGAACCGTAAGACTTGACAGTCCATTTTATGATTTGTGGCCGTGGACCCTTCCTTTCCTTTTTGTTAAACAATCACTGCCAAAGGCAACGCCGGCCCGGAGAAGCTGGCCAGGGCCAGGGCCCAAGCTTCCCCTGCCCGCACACTGCCACCTCTGCCACCGTCCTTACTGCCACTGGATTTTCTTCCCCTCCTCGTGTTGTGGCTGTGAAGGCTGCGTCGGGACGAGAGCACAAGGCTGACGCTGGGGCCGGGGCCTCTGCCCACCTAGTGCATGTCGGAGTTCACCTTGTCCTGGAAGATGTACAGGTTGTTGGTGGCCGCGATAGCGATGATGTTCTCGGTCGGGTGCCAGGCCGTGTGCAGGATCTTCTTGGTGAAGTCCAAGCTGTCCACGCTGATGTCATCGCGCCGGCGCTTGCCGCCCACACACACGCGCCGCGGCTTGAGCACGGCCCGGGGCTTGCTGCTCTCCCGAGAGGCCTCCAGGGTCACGTCCCGCTTGGTGTTGCGGTCGAACATGCGGAAGAAGTTGTTGTAGGCTCCTGTCATGATGACGCTGGCGGGAGAAGGAGAGGCATCAGGCAGGAGCACCGAGAAAGAGAGATACCTGTCTCTTCTCAGGAAATAACCCCAGAGCCCGCAGGGCCGTCGCTCCCTGGAAAGGGAGCCCACGCCTGCCTCGGTTGCCCCTTCCTCTCAGTCTTTTGTGTCCCTTACGTTCCAGCTGCCATCACCACACAGATTTTGGGGCCGGGAGCTAAGACCCCTTTAGTGCTCTGCCCCTAATAGAATCATAAAAAGACCCTCTTGTACTCCCTGTTAGCCCAGGAGAGACAGCCCTAGGCTTTCAGAGACGGCGCAACCTCAGAGGGAAGTAAACACAGAAGTCGGTGGGACAGAAGCCCCGTGGCAGACACAGGGCAGCCCTCGGAGTCAGCAGGACCCATCCTTCCCTCCAGGAACCCAGGACTCGCCTGTCCCCTGAGCAGACGAGTGAATGTGCATGACCCGCGGGAGAGGGAAATGCCGCTCCCGTGCAGGTGTTCACAGACCTCCCGTCCCACTGAGTCTCCCACTTGTCCCTGCCCCGCCTCTCCTGAGGAGAAGGGTAAGCGAATGTGCACCACAAGGGTGGGGGAGGACGTGCAGCCACGTGGCCTGTGCCCGGAGGGTCTTGGGGTGTGAGCCTCGTGAGGCCCTGAGCAGCTGTGGGGTGCAAGGCAACTGGGGGGCTGAGGAAGAGGGGTCCAGAAAGCAAAAATGAAGGTGAAGAAGTGGTTCTGTTTAAGGTCCTTCACGGAGGTCCCCAGAAAGTGGAAATCCTTTTTTCCCTTTTGGAGCCGAGCTGTGCTTCTTGAGGGTGACACTGCTCGAGACAGGACCACGTGGATGCCCAGGTTGACAAGGGTTATGCACAGATGAGAGTCACTGCTGACAAGGCTCGGCGTCACCCAAGCTACACAGGGGCCACACCGCACAGAGGAGGAGGAGGGGAAAGCAGGCCATGGCCCCCCTGGACAGGACAGGAGAGGGCGTCTTATCAGGCATCTGGGGCCTACAGGGGTCAGATGCTCCAGGACCAGCTCAGGGGACCCTGCAGGGTGCCCTGTCACAGGCTGAAGGGGACACATGCCCTTGTAACGATGTTTCCTTTTAAAATTGATACATAATAATTATACGTATTCATGGGCACATGTGATATTTTGACACATGGCACATGATGTGCAATATCAAATCAGGGTATGTAGGACATCCGTCACCTCGAACATTCATCATTTGTGTTGGGAACGTTTCAAATCTCTTCTAGCCATTTTGAAATATGCGATGAATTACAGTTAACTATAGTCTCCCCCATGCCACGGAGCACGGAGCTTCCTGCTCCTCTAGCTGTATGTCTGGGTCATTAACCAACGTCTCCTCCCTGTGGGAGAAGTGACGTCCGGAGAGCACGGTGCCCCAAGCCCCGCCTATGACGTCTCTCAGGGGAAGTCGGCCTCCCGGGAGAGTGAGGACGGGCAGGTTGTTGAGAAGGCGCCACCTCATCTTGCCTGGGGACCGGTTCCTCCCGTCCGCCCCTCTGGATGGTGGCGTGGTGGGGAAGGCCCCTCTGCTGCCTGGCTCACGGAGCCGCTCGGGAAGGGTCGTCTCCCCGGCAGAGGGCAGAGGGTGGGGTGACAGCTAACGATCTCCTAAGGTTGAAGGTACAGCACCGTGAAAAGAAAGGGACCCTACCCAATCTCCCTGCTTCTGGCAAGTCTGTGCTCGGAGTTCTGGCCTGCTCACTTCCTTATGGAAAGAACCTTCTCCTCAGCTTGGGGACTGGTAAATTTTGGCCAAGAGTCCCTTGAGGTGATTTGAGGGTTTCAGCTTGGCCCAGAGTGGCTCTGGTGGCTTCCTACCCACCCCGTGTGGTTCCTGGAGCCCAGGGTCTGCAACGTTGGCCCCTCCGAGAGGGAGGACTGGGGGTGCCAGCAGGCAGACACCTTCCCTCAGGGGCTCTTCTGTGGTGTCGGAGGCACCCAGGCTCACCTAGGCGAGGGAGTCCATCAGGTCCCGCTGGGCAGGGAGCACACACCAGCGGCAGGTTGAAGAGCTCCATGAAAAGGCTACTTACAAATGTTCTGGAAGGTTCTAAGGGAACCACAAGGGAAAGTGCAATGCCCTGGGGCTGGTAAATTTGGGGATTCTGTCACCTGCCAACCCCAGGCCTGCGGGGTGAGGGGAAGGAGGCATCACCAGAGAGAGACAGAGACAGAGGGAGACACGGGGAGAAAGACAGAGATAGGGAGAGACTGAGGGTCAGAGAGAGGTGGCGAGAGAAAGTGGGGAGACATCTGTGTGAAGAGGCCCCTGTCGGGAGCTGTTACCAAAGGCCGCAGTCAGCCCGAGGCAGCAGAGTGGGGAACGAACGCCTGGCCTCTCTCCTTGCAGCCCAGCTCCTTTGCAGCACCCACTGGGTGGGCCCAGCCAGAAGCCGCGGGGGCGCGAGGCCACAGATGCAGCCCTCGTGGGAAGGGCGTGCAGGAGGCTGGAGATGCCACACACTGCGGCTGTTCCCACACAGGGCTCACCAAGCCTGAGCCCCCACCACGGGGGCAGGCGTCTGGCGGGGCGTGTCGCATCTCTGTGTCCCCCATGCCTGGCTCGGCCTCCAATGGGCCCAGTGCTCTGTGAGTGGATGAGGACCCCCAGCAGCAGCCGCACAGACCCAAACCCGGGCAGAGCCACCGGCCGGGGCAGGGCTGCTCCTGGCTCACGGGACATCGCAACAGATGGTTTTGAAATGGGTCGACTGAAGGGTGGGGCCTCCTCTCGCTCACTGCTAGACCTGCAGGTTCAGAGGAGCTGTTCCCGGCAGGTGCTCACTGGCGCAGGAGAAATGAGGGAGGGGGTAGGTGCCGTGGGAGGGTCACACACAGCCACCCGGACATCTCAGCGAGGCACAAGATGAGCTTGTGCAGCTACTCCTGTGCACGCCGACGTGAGGCGGACCAGAGACAGGAGTCGGGGACTTCTCTGAAGCCATCCGGGAGAGCGGTGGCGGCGGCCCACAGGGGTCAATCCGATGGTTCTGCCTTCGGAAGAGATTTGTCTAATCCCTGGAGGTGAAGGGAGGGCGGGTGGAGAATTCAAAGGTACTTTCTGGCTCTATTCTTTCCTGTTCTAAAATTCCGCCTCTAAAACCTTAATTCCTGTGAACAGATCTGTTTGCTGCAGAGACAGTTCAGTGACAGGTGGGGAGACACCCACGGCCGAGCCTGGCCCAGGGGTGCTCAGGAGGGGGGAGGGGGGAAGGGGAGAGCGCCCTCCTGCGTCCTGCCTTCCCACTCGGCCCTGTGGAGCCCTCTTCTGTCCTTGGACATTGGCTCGTCCTGGGGCAGGCTGGGGTTGGGTCTAATGCCTCCTACGTTATGACCTGGGGACCTCACTACAACGTGACCCCCTGGCACAGGAGCAGGGATGGGCTGAGCCCACAAACGTCCCAGAACCAGCGACCTGGCATCTTGAAGTCATTGTCCCAGGGAGGACCCAGGGACGAGCCCAAATCCGGTCTCACGGGCGCGTCCCCAGAGCTGGTGTGCACCCAGCGGCTGCCACCCGGGCTCGTGTGACTCTTGGCCAGGTCGAGAGCCCTACACCTTTATCGGCAGCTCGGGACCAAGGCCAGGCCTCGGAAAGGAAGGAGCCTGCAGCAAACACGGGAGCACAAGAGCTGTTCTCATGGCAGAACGACACGACCCAGCATGAGGGTGCCTGCATCCTGCTCAGAGCCCGCTGGACCAACAGCGCCATCCAGGCAGCCCCCAGTGCGCTCGCCCCGTACGAGGCTCTGTAACAGGGAAGAGCTGCGGGCTGGTGCCGCTGCTGCTGTCCAGGCCGCCCGTGTCCCACAGCGTCCCAAGGCTGGGCAAGGCGAAGCTGGGGAAGCAGAGGCTGCAGGCTCAGGGCTCCGCGGGTCGCCCTGGCAATCTGGAGCGGACATTGGACGCACGTGGTCCAGCGCTGCGCGTGTTCTCGTGGATCTGACACGCCCGGAGGGAGGCGGGCAGGGCAGGAAGCTGAGGCTCGGAGGGTTGAACAACGTGCCCCGGTCAGGACCCAGAGACCACGCAAGGCCTTCAGGCCTCCCCGTTCCTGTCCTCAAGGTAACGGGAGGCATGACCCAGGGAGGAAACAGGTCCATGGGCGCAGACTCAGGAAGTCGCGGGCCAGAGAGACGGAGCAGGTAGGTGGCAGCAGACACGCGTAGCCCAGGCGTCTCCTCGAGGTGAGTGAGGAGCGGGGGGCACAGGGGCTCAGGGGGCTTTTGGGGTTCATTGGGTGAGGTGCACAGGAGTGGCCGAAGTGGGGTGTGTGAGAAAGGACAGAGAATAAGAGAGGCAGAGACGGGGAGACAGAGACAGAGAGGGAAGAAGATGAGAGGGAGCAGTGAGAGACAGATGGAGAGAGCTGGAGAGGGAGGGGAGTGTGCGGGCGGCGGGGTGCCGCGGGGAAGGTCCGACCAGCAGCCGCCTGGGATGGGCAGCGGTTGGGCCCCCGGCCTTAGGGAGTCCCCTCCCACCCCGGTGCCTCGCCTGCACCTGGGGTCCTGAAGACACGGGAGGAAGGTGAGAGGGTGGTGCAGGGGGCCAGGCTGGGGACTCACAGCCCCATGGAGCGGTGCTGCCAATGTCCCCAGTCTGCAGACGGGCACAGGTGGGGCTGACTTCCTGCGATCCCACAGCCTGTGGGTGGGGAGCCAAGGCAGAAAGCCCCAGAAACCTGCCCCTGTCTTCCCAGGGTACAAGTGCCTTCCTGCTTGGCCACGTCTCAGCCATTTAGAAGGAACCCTAAGTGGCATCGTTTGCTTCCTGGGACAGGAAGGCTCGAGGCCCTCGTGGGCAATGATGTGGGGTACAGAGTGCAGGGAGCTCCACCCCGAGGTACGACGGCCCTCCTCCTGTCCAGCCCTTGCCTGCACTTCTCTGTCCACACTGCCACCATCTCGCCTGCTCCCTGGCCTCCCTACTCGGACTCCCTCAGCCTAGTATGCCCCACACTGGCCTCTCTCACAACACCCTCCTGGGGAGCCCAGGAGGGCCTACGAACCCTGTAACTTTGCCTCTGCCTCAACACGAAGCTATGGCCGCATCACTCACTTTTCCTCACTTCAGAGCCTTCTGACATGCTGTTCCCTCTATCTGAATGCCCTTCCACCCTATGGGCAAATTCTTCCAGGAGGCTGTCCCCAGGCCCCTCCATGGATGGCCCCACCTACTCCCCTCCTCCCAGGGCTGCCCTCTGTGCCAGCTCCCTTTGCCCAGCCTCACAGGACAGCACCCCACAAACACAGGTCCTCCTGGGCAGGCGCCAGGTCCCATCTCTGCTGAGGGATGCTGGGACCTAAATCTGCAGACCCCAGGCAGCTGACGGCCCAGGGGCCACCTGCTGGGATGAGCTCAGGCCTCCTGACCCCAGCACAACCCCATCAGGCCTGCCTGGCTCAGCAGCTTACCACGCGGGGCCTGTCTGGAGGCTGCCAGATGCCCCCCGCCCCAACTTCACTTCTCAACGGCATCCACTGGGCTCAGGCTCTGTCCAGGGTGGTGGGGCGTGGGGGGCACCTGCCAGGATCCCACGGGAAATCATGCTCGGTGGTATGCCGCCGGGGCCAGAGGCTTGCAGCCCCGCTTTGTCGGCAGGGGAACCCTGTGTCTGTGGAGGGCCAGGCCCGGGACACGTGCTGGGATTTCACAGATGGGTGCGGCAGCGGCAGAGGTGGACAGCCCCAGAGAGAGGCAGGGCAAGCAGGCCCCTCCCCTCCAGACTTCTCCTGTGACCTCTGCCTGGGGACAGCTCTACGATGGCCTTGTGAAGTCGTCCCTCCCAGAGCCTGTGGTCAGGAGGGCTCTCACCTGAGGAGTTCATAGCCCCCACCGGCCCGGCCCGGGCTGTGGACTTAGTAGCTTGCAGGTGGAGCAGAAGGGCCCACAGATGGGTCAGGAGCTGGGCAGCGTTGGCCCACCCTGAGCTGTGGGGCCACTTGATTTGGCGGTCTGTTCTCTGGCTTACTCCCCCACCTGACCTCACTGCAAAAACCAGGATGGAGACCACTCTCTGCCTTGCCTGTTGCTCAGAACCGAAAGCAAAGGCTCACACTGAGCTCAGATGGTGTGGTCAGGGCCTCGGGCTCTGGCCTGCCCGGGTCTACAGCCCAGCTCTGCCCCACCCCAGGCACGTTTGTAAACTCAGTTTTCCCATCTATAAAAACTGGGGCCCATGAGGCAGCCCAGCCCCGGGGATCACGGACAGTGCTGGGCTCGGTACATCTCTCCTCTCTTTACTGAGTGCCAACAGGTGCTTCCTGATTCCAATGGTCTGTGTGGCCCGAGGCCCTGCCCGAGTGGTCTGTGACTCAGAGAGGAGACACAGAAGCAGGAGGAAGGCGCGTGGATGCAGAGAGCGGATGGAGGGACGATTCTCAGGGAAGGGCCCTGCCCAGGCATGGGGGGCTGGCTCGGAGGCCACATTCCCTCGCACACCCAGCAAAGGGGAAGGCATCCCCTCCTTTGCTCTTTAGGGAACAGTTCACAAAACGAAGCCTGACGCTGGGTGATTAGGCACAGGGCTGGCTCTTCTGCTCCATTTAGTGGAAAAAGAGTGAGATAATTAAAGTCGTTGCAAACCAAAGTTACTCATCTTCCAGGTGTTCAGGTGCGGACTCAGCTGACAGGTGCCTGCTCTCACCGTGCAACACCACACCCCAGCACCTTGCAAACCCATGCCAGGAAAAGATGGCCCATTCCTCACATTCATAAATGTTCTCTTAAATTCCAGAAGGTCCTCTTAACAGGGAAAAGGGCAGCCCTGCCGCAGCTCACGTCTAGGCAAGCTGCTTCACCTCTCCTAGCCTCGCTTTACCCATCTGCATGTCGAGATCACAATGCTGGCTGCTTGTGTCCCCAGTTCTCCTCTTTCCTTTGGAGAAAGCCTCCTGCCCCATTCCTGTGGACTGTCAATCACAGTACTCTACCCAGCCCCTGGCCTGGCCAACTGTGGCATGTGATACTCATGTCCATGTTGATTGGCTCAAAAAGTGAGCATGTGACCCAAACAGAGCCAATCAGATCCTTCCATGAGAGTTTTATGTAGACTTGAGGGAGGGGTTGGGGGCTGTGAGGATAATGGACAGTGGACCTCTGGGGCCATCATCCCAGCACAGAGGGGGATGCCACCCGCAGTGAGTGAGGATAGGCCAGTGTGTAAGGAGAAGCAGGGAGGATCAAAGATGCGAAAGGATGGAGAGAGAAGGAGATGGCCCCAGAGAGACAGTGTGAGTCCTTGGCAGAGCCTTGCCTGGGACTTCTCGGCACAAGCTTAGGCTTGTCTCCCTTCTGCAACTAAAGATGCTCAGCTGGCACAAATCCCTTCCTCCCAGGAGGACAGGTCAAGGAGAGCTTCAGGGAGGAGGGGCCATTGGAGCAGGTGTTGGAGGGTGAGGTGGGTACCCAGGGAGGGGCAAGAGCACTGGCACACCTACTGCCAGTGTGGACTGAGACCTTGCCAAGGGCTTCTCACACATGCTCTCCTCCTCAAAACAGCCAGGAAGGTCACAGTTTATTAGAACGACTTTCCAGGTGAGCAGACAGCCAGGCCCAGAGACTTACTGGAGCACACAGCGGGGAGGTGGTAGAATGTGGGCCAGAAATTGAGGGGGCCTGGCACAGAGCTGCTGCCCTTCCCTCCCACCAGGCTGTGCATTCACCTTGCTGGAGTCGGGTAAGGGCCACGCCCGGGGATTTCAGACATGCTGCTGGGACTTCTATAAAGTGGGAACACTGTCAAGGGGGACATTTATATGAGAGGCAATTGGGAGCTAGTCAGGATTCAGAAGAGGTGCTTTGTCTGCAAGGACGTGGGGTCCTGGGGGCAACACCTGCTGCTGCCCTTAGCCTCTGAGCTTCTGGAAGGCAGGGACCAGCGTCTATTCATCTTGGGATCCCTGTCCACGGGGTATGCTGGGCTCAGAATGAAGTAGAAGGTGGTGGCACACCTCCATGCCTTCCAGAAATGTCAACAACCATCGATCGGACTCTGAGGCCCCGAGAGACGTCACCCCGCCCTGTGGGGAAAGCAAACAAGGACAGAGGCAAGGAGAAAACATGATAAATGCCAAGACATGGGAGGAAAGCCCAGGCGGCTGGGGTGAGGCAGAGAGGACCCTGAAGGCTTCCTGGAGGAGGTGACAAAAGAGCGAGTCAGGTGGAGTGTGCCCCAGGGCAGGGTTCTGGGGGGCAGAACAGAGCCTGGGAGGCATGAGGACTAGGGGTGGCTGGGATGCAAAGTGCACTCAGGAAACGGCCAGTGAAAGGCAGGACAGGGTGGCGGCTTCTCCTGGCGCTGGGAACAGGCATTGCCTGGCCACAGGCGTCCCCTGGTGGCAACCTGAAGGAAGGACAGGAAGTGAGTCCCAACTAACAGAGAGCTGACCCTCCAAACACACACAGCTGGGTTGGAATTGCCTAGTTACAGCGTAAGTCGCTCTCCTGCAATTCTAATAACCTCCCCTCTGGAGACCCACTGCCACTGTGCACCGGCCCCCGGAGTGTCAGGGCCTGCCGTTCGGTAGTATCTGGGAGCCTCGGCCTGGGGCACCCACCTGGAGAGGGCATCCTGTGTCCAGGCGGACCCAGCCGTGCCAGCCCGGTCTCAGGCCGGGGCTCCGTCCTGGTTTTCTAAGTGTCCTTCAGTGGACCCCACCCCGTGGCCACCATGTCTGCCCCTCTGGCTGAGCACGGCTCTGCTCGGAGACTCCACGGGTCTGGGGAACTCCAGGATGTCGGCAACTCTAGGGAACCCCCGTCCCCGGACACGATGGCTTGGCCCCGCCTGGAGTCAGCCCTGCTCCCCGGGCGGCTCCCTCCTGGTCCCGTCCCTCCCGTGTCTGGCCCCCCTCCCCCCCACGCCACCCTGACGGTCCCAGCGTGCTGCTCAAAGCCACAGGACCAGAGCAGCACCGGCCACACTCAGAAGTTCCGGAAAGCCCAGGTCTGTCGTGTGACTAATGCCGTCCACGTGCTGGACACCCCCCTGCGCGACGCCTGAGTCAGGGCTGCGGCCCTCGCTCCACCCTCCTTGACCGCCACCCTGGACCGACCGCGGGGAGCGAGGCAACGCCACGTCGGCTCCTCTCACGGAAACGCGGCGGGCGATTTTCTGATCCAGCGGCCGCGCGGTCTTTGCCCCTCCATTGTCCTTTCACCTGGAGACGCCCTTCTGGTTCGGGCAGCGGGACCGGGAGGTGTCCAGGCCTCAAGGCAGCAGCGGGAGGAGGCCCTGAGAACCCCTCGGCTGTGGAGCCGCCAGGGGGAGCCTTTTCCACGCCAGGACCTTCTGCCCTCAGGGCCCTGAGCTGACGCGGCTCGGAGGGGAGGAGGGAGGAGGGTTTTCCCTCCTCCAGGCTGGAGGAAGAGTCCCTGCGCCGTGGGGAGACAGGGGTGCCCTGAGCCACAGGCGTGAGGACCCCACGGCCCCCGCCACGGCCCTCTCTTTCTGCGCTGGCCCGGGCCGAGCCCAGGCTAGGGGGACACAGGAACACACGCCAGGTGCTGAGGGCCGTGTCCCAGGCTGGCGGGGCTGTGAGAGCGGCTGGACCTGCGGGTCACAGCCAGCCCTGCAAGGTGCCCCCGAGCCCTCGTGGCCTGAGCGGGGCCATCGCCAGAAAGCAGCAGCCGCAGCTGTGACTGCAGGAGCAGGGACAGGAGGACCGGTGGGGACACACGACAGTGACCAAGGGACAAGCCCTTTCCTCCCCACGGAGACCGAGGTGCTGGGGTGTAGCCCTCACCTCCGACAAGCTGGGGGAGGGCACATCGCTGGCACCTGAATGGACTGAATGTGTTCCCACTGCCAGCACAGAACGTTCCGTCCAGTTACGGACGAGGAACGTTTCCTTCCCACTTCCTGCACCTCGAGCTAGAGCACGCACAGCTGGCACCTGCCGCCTTGATTCACCAGGGCTTACTAACCTGCGATGCGCCTTGCCCAGGTCACCAGCCGAGGCTCCTGCGGGGCAGAAACTCCCTACTGAGGGGAGGGAGGGCGGAGGCCGGGCGTTACCTGTCACTGCCGTTCCAGGCGCACTCGAACTTGTCGAAGATGCAGTCGTTCTCGTACAGGGAACACAGCTTGCTGCGAAGGTAGTCGTGGACCTGGCGAACGAAGGGGACGACGTGAGTGCAGGGCGTGCCCTGACTGCCCTGGACCCCTCCACGAGAAGGGTCTCGAAGAGCAGCAAGGGTCTGGATGGTCCCCGACACGCCCCGCTCGCCTGGAGGGGCCCACAGCACGTGGCCGACCTCTCGGCTGTAGCCAGAGAGGGAACAGCACCCGCTACAGAAGGAGGCGGAGTGCACTGTGACAAGGGAACACTCACAGCACGGGGGCCAGGACCTCCTGGGGTCCCCATCCTGGCTCCGCCCAGCTGAGTGATCTTGGACGAGTGCCTTCACCTCTCTGAGCCTGTTTCCTCGCCTTCGAAGCACCCACAGCAAAGCTGGGCTGCCCTGGGCCTGAGTGCGGGACGGTGCCTGGCGTGCGTCGAGCCCTTGAGGGTAGCAACCGTCGCGAACCACGAACACAAGGGCAGCCCTCATCGAGAGCAGGGCACATCACAAAGGGGGGGACTCGCTACCTGTCCACAGCGTGAGGCACCGAGGCTCGGAGGGGTTAAGTGACTGTCCCAAGGTCACACAGCTGGTCAGTGGCTGACCAAGACCCTTCCCCAGGATCGCCTGGCACCACAGGAGAGATGGGGACGCCCCAGGACCTGCGTCCCCTGGCTGCAGCCCGATCCTACTAGCTCTGTACCCAGAGGGCCTCGTGTGCCGCCTCTGCTGGGGCTGCCGGGACCCGTGGGCACAGGCCCTGCCCCCTGCGGCACATGAAGCCTGGTTTCCACGCCCGGCGTCGGAGCCTGGGAGGGAGAAAGGCCAATGAGCGCAGAGAGTGTGAGGGCCCTGCGATGGGTAATTTCACGTGTCACCTTGGCTGGGCCACGGTACCCAGATACTTGGTCAAACCCTATTCCAGATGTTTCTGTGAAGGTATTTTTTAGATAAGACAAACGCTGAAATCCGGAGACTTGGGCTGGAGCAGACTGCCCTCCGCCGTGCGGTGGGCCTCCCCCGGGCAGTGCAAGCCCTGAGGAGATAGACTCACCTCCCTCCCCGGGGAGCGAGCGCGGCCAGTGGACGGCCTTCAGGCTCCAACTGCAACTCTCGCCGGGTCCCAGCCTGCCAGCCTGCCCTGCAGATCTCGGACCTGCCACAGCTCCACGACCACGGGAGCCAATTCCCTAAGCTCTCCCTCCTCTCTCCCCTCCCCTGCTCTCCACCCTGTTGGTCTGTTTCCCTGCAGAGCCCCGGCCAACACAGGCAGCAGGGGATGAAGGAGGCGGTGGATTACGGAAGGACCTGGCGGAGGACCGCGGCTGTGTACTGCAGACGGGGCGGCTGGAGAAGGCTGCGCAGCTCCCCCAGGGGGCCTGACCCTGCTCATCCCTCCCCAGCCCCAACGTCCGCTTGGTGAGCCTTGCCTACCCCTCGGCCCTGGCCTGCAGGCCCCCACGCTGAGGTTCGCTGTGTTCCTGCCTGTCTGGGACCCTTGCGGGCGAGGCCCAGGATCTAGCACTGCGTATGTGTAACAGCTAAAACCAAAGTGCTCGCATCCTCCTGGCCTGTGTTTTTGTGTGTCCACCTGCTTAGTTCCAGCAGCCTTAGTGATGCACTCATCCAAACCTGGGTGCTGTTCTCTCCAGTGACTAAGCATCTCCTGCCCTCTGGTGGCAAGGTGAGGAAGGGAAAGATGTGAGCACCAATCTCAGGTCCACTGCTTGCTAGTTCATGCCAAAGGCTTAGCCCAGGTAGC
Source organism: Avahi laniger (assembly GCA_963575035.1). Taxonomy (NCBI): domain Eukaryota; kingdom Metazoa; phylum Chordata; class Mammalia; order Primates; family Indriidae; genus Avahi; species Avahi laniger. Next base: position 27,965 of record CAUYSK010093037.1, read on the forward strand.
CCATTCAACACCCATCGCCAACCCTCACCCCTGCCTTCCTTAGCCACAGAGGCCGGAAAACTCGTTTCCAGCAGGACCCATTCTAGCCAACAAGTTGTAGGACGTCTTCTGAGAAGGTTTCTGAGGAAGCTTTTTTGATTCCAGTATAACACTCAACAGACCCCGTGGATGTGGTCTTTTGCATTTCCTCCTATTTCCCACCTGGAATGTAGGCAATGTGCCTGAGATATGGCAGCTGTTTTGCCACCATGAGGTCCCACACATGAAGGTAGAAAACCAACACTCGCGTGCTGGTGGACTGGAACACAAAAGGAACCGCTGGGACACTGATGAGGTCATGGAGCCACTCACCACTTCTGGGCTGCCTCCTCCAACTCCTCATGGGAGGAAAATAGCCCCTATTTGTTAAATCGGCAAGTAGGACAAACATAGCCCTGCTGTACACAATTCCTACCACATGATAAGCCACCAAAATGTTAGTAGTTGTGTTGCTTTCATGTAATTGTTATTATTGTCTTAGAACCAATAGGCCAGCTGGGCCAATGCCAAGCACCCGGCTTTGGGCCTCGCCCTCCCGGGTGCTCACCCTCCCGCTGCACCTATCGGGTCTGCGCTTGTTTACTGGGGCCCTCGAAAGACTAAAGGCTCGCACCGTCCCACGGAACCCCACAGGAAACCCCCACGTGGTCTCAGGCTTCCTGTGCCTTCCCTGACAAAGGGACGCGACAGGCTGAGGCCGCAGGGGGATGGAGACAGCCGTCCCTGAGCTGCCCCCAGAGGGAGCGGAATAGTCACTCGTGCAGGCCTGAGCAAGGGCCATTTCGTTCCTGTCCCAGTCCGGAGACACTTCCAGAGGGACAGAGGAGGGGCTGACCCCTGCCTGGGTGTAGTGTGAGGAGGGGCCGCAGGACCTCAAGTGGACGCAGTGGCTGACGAAGGGCTGGCGCCAGCAGCACCCTTGTGGGCATGCGGCTCCCAGGAGCACACGGAGCACACCTGGCGCAGTCAGGTCAGCACCCCGGCCTCGGAGCTCCGCACCCATTCCCAAGGGCCTCGGCGGGGAGGGGAGGGACGTGCAGGGACCTGAGTCTGGGCTCTGACTGTGTCGCTGCCCAGCTGCGAGGCAGCTCTCCCGCATCCCGACCTCTTTGTGCCCCCGCTCTCTCCCCACGAAAAGGGGCTGACGGCCCCGCGCGGAGTGGAGGTGGCGCGGTAAAGCACGGGCACCCTGCGAGCCCCTGCTTGGCGATGCCGTGAGGAACCGGCTGGGGTCTCCGGCGGGCGTTTGCGTGGCCAGGCCCTGCTCACCCCTCAATGCCCAGCACAAATGCCGCCTCCTGCCAGAAGCCTCCCTGACCTCCCGGCTAGAGGCGCAACCGGGACCGTTGCTGAAGCAGTCCCGGGGCTGGTCCAGACCGTGCTTTATGTTAAGGTCACGTGACCTTCATTTTCTACCCCCAACACATCTGGATGAATCGTAACAGGAGAACAGCAAACAACACTTTCCAGGAAGGTGCCCAGGTGTGTCACTCTGTGTGCCCGGTGCACAAGCTACGCTGAGGAAACACGGCCGGCTCCCAGTCCCTGCCCACGCACTGCTCGAGAGTGTCCCTCCAACGGTGACACCGAGCACACCGGCTCTGGGGAGGGCGGCCGCCTGCTGCTCTATTCCCACGTCCCCCCCTCCCGGCGCCGCCTTGGGCTGGGCAGGGACTGCGGGCCTGGTGCCTGGTTCCAGAGCGCCCTGCAAGGCGGGGTGAGCCTCGCCGTCTTCTCCTACAGATGGGCATGTGAAAGGCCCCGCAAGGGACCTCGGCACAGGGAAGGGAGACCTGGGGCGTCTCCCGCCACGGCACCCACCTGGTAGGTCTCTATGGGTCTCGCCTCCATGTTCAGGTCCCAGACCTTGACCGTGAGGTAATCCCGGGTGAGCATGTACCGGCCGCTGTGGCTGAACTTCACGTCCGACACGGAGGAGATGATCTCTGAGAAGAAGGAGCGGTTACTGGGGTCCTCGGGCTCCTCAAAGACTGCAGAGACAGAGAGCGGTGACCGTCACTGGCTGCTCCCGCCCACGGGGCTGGGACGACGGACGCCCCTGTCCTGCGGCGGGGCTCACGCTGTCTGTTCTCACAGACGGCCCTTCTTCCATCTGCCCGGAACGAAGGGTTAACAGGCACCAGGCCCGTCCCAGCCCTGCAAGGGGCAGAGCTGGCTCGGGAAGGGCTCCTCTGTGGGAACGACGTCTACGGGGCGTACCCGGTTCCGAGGGGCCCTTCCCGTTGTCAGCTCATCTGATCCCCCAGTGAGAACACGCGTTAGCGTCCCCGTCTGAGCGCAGACGGCGAGGTGGGAGAAAGATTTGAAGCCAGGCCTGCACTCGACATGCCCTCTGTGCCTGCTGGTCACGCTGGATGCCACGCCGCAAAGGTGTCCTGACATTCTCGAACGTGCTGGACAACGTCCTCCACCAGGCTCGGCACTGCCTGAGCCCGGGTTAACGAGTCCTGGGACCCCGGGCCGGCAGGAATCTCTGTTCACGGTGTCCTGGGCAGGCACGGCCAAGCCCTGCTCACAGGCAGGGTGGTTTGGCTGCCACGCGGCTGTTAATAAAACCAATTTCACCGCCACAGAGTGTCCTGTTTGCCGCCTGCCACCACCTCCTGTTACCTGAGACCAGCTGCTCCACATGGGACGTGGCTCACCTGGCCCCTGAAGGCAAGTTTGCTGCCCCCACTGGGCAACTGCAGCCGGGGCCAGAGTGCACGAC
>CAUYSK010093041.1:0-49432 GCA_963575035.1 Avahi laniger
TGCTTCTATGGGTTAAGCACTTCATAAACATTATCTCACTTAAACGTCACAGCAACGTATAGCAGATTTTAACCAATGCTTAGTGAGGCTTTCATTACACATGATAAGTGGTAAAAAGATAAGAACAAAGGTCTGAATCCAAAGTCTAAGCATTTAACCACTACTTACACACATACGGTGTATTATGATTGAGAAGTGATTATAGGCAAAAAAAAAAAAAAAAGCCTGAAATCTCAAATCTGTCTTATTTCCTGATGTACACATTTAGTGCCTAATACAGTGCATGGTACATAATGAGACCTCAATAAATATTTGTTTTATTTGTAATGAAATTAGCATAGTTTCTACAAAACATTTAAGTGCCTAATGAACGGTTATCAACGATGGTAATGATGATAGTAAAGAAAAGGGGGGGAAGGTAAAAGGGTCAACCATCAGAGATTTCAACACAGCTGAGTTTCAAACTCTCATAAAATCACATTAGAATGACAGTATTCACATTATGTAAAAACCAACTAGGTCACAAAGAAAACAGACTAAAGCTAAATAACAGTCTACATGAAGGTTTATCATAGGTACATACTGCATTAAAGCCCGAATCCTTTGTATCCCATTTCTTTTATTTTGGATTCACATTTTAGAAAAATGTATTAGTGCTATCAAATATATTAATATATATCACAACAGCAATTTTCCTTATAATCTAATCCATTGTTTCCATATTTTTTTCATCCGTTTTTCAGTTTTGTTCCCTTTCAAAGTCTATTAACATAAAAACCATTAATTACGATGATTAAAAACCACTAATTTTTTAATTAAAAGCGAAACAGAATAAAATGTCTTTCCAAACTTCTTGCAATGATGATATTATCAAAGGTTTAAGAATTTCACAAACATAAAATAAACTAATATTAATATTAGCTACAATATACTGAGTACTAGTTATATACTAGGTGCTTTAATACATTATATCTAATTCTTAAAATAATCTGGTAAATTAGTTAATATTCATATTTTACATGGGAGAAAGTAAGGCTGGAGAAGCTAAATAACTTGCCCAAGGTATAGTCAATATTAAGTTTCAAAACTATGATCTGAACATAGGTCTGTCTGACTCCAAGGCTTTTGGTCTTTCTAATTGCTTCAAACTCCCTACAGAGAACTGGGTGCCTTTTGTTTTATGTGATTTTGATTGTAGCAGGTTCTTAAATTACACAATCAGCTTGGAAGACAAGATGGACTAATATATCCGTAAGTTACATAATAAACCTAAAGATATAAACATAAATACAGGGGAAATCCGAAAGACTAGCAAAATGGCATGGGTAAAATGGTGAGAATGGATCACAGCCATCATATGGTTTTCATAAAAGTTTGGTTTATACAGTCTTTATGTCTCAAACCTATCACAGAAATTATTTTAAGGTTAGAGTGCAAACAGTTTTTTTAAAAATCACATCTTTTAAAATAAATGTTTACTTTTCCAACTATTAAATCCAATATATGCTCATTGTAGAAAATCTGAAAAAGGCAGAAACTGTTCACTGAAACAGTAAGAGCTCCACTTAAAGACCATCAAAATTTGTCTCTTATTTTATATAATATACATGTGTATATATGTATATATAGTTTCTTTAAACAAAATTATACTATAAATATACTTTTCCCTCTACTTTTTTCACTTAGCATTGAGTTATAAAGATTTTCTATCATCAAATATTCTTCAGAAATAGTTTTTAATTATTGCCCAATGTCTCACAGCATCAATGTACTGCAATATATTTAACAATTCCCTTATTGTTGGTTTGTTAATCCTCTTGCTATCATAACTAATACTATGTGAATATCCTTATATCCTAATACTATATGAGCACTATATGAAAATCTTTATATTTTATATATTCCAAGGAAATGCCTACTATTCCCTTAGAGTATTCATATTTTACTTAATATTTTATTTTTAAAATCTATAGAGATAGATTTTTGTATCCTATTTGCTATTACCAATGCTTAGTCCCGATGTTTTTTATAAGTATTTCTTTTATTGTGGAATAGTTTGGTTTCTTAAACATTTATATTCTGCTTAAATACATTATATTTATGTATATGTGCATATTTATAACATACTTTGCCAAATATATTTAAATATACTTTTTATTTTGAATATAAAAATGAGCAGTGATAGAAACAAACATCCATGCTCATGTGAATTATTTGTTCTTTCATATAAGAAAAAAAGAATTTTTACATGTAATCATAGTCCTATACTGTTTCTCTTTCTATTATGATACTGACATGGAGTTTTTGTTGTTATGTTTTGCTTTTTGACTGTACTTGCTACTGATCAGTCAGAAGATAGCTTATTTAAGATTATATATATATAAAATAAGAAAATATGAAAAATTTTGAGTCCACCAAGGGTCAATTACTGAATTTTTTGCTTCACACCAATGGATTTCTTAAGTAGTTCATTGTTTTTTCTATTTTGACATTATAATAATAATTCTAATGTTACAAGTAAAATATCTTAAATCTTTTAAAAAGAAGATAGAAGTGAAACATTAAGTAAAAATATATTTTGAAAATTTATACTTTAAAAAAACTTTGCAGGATTTTCATTTTGTGTCATTTTTGTAACTCAGTAGTTAGGTATATCTCTTTTAACTAGACTACTCTGTTCCATAGAAACTAAACAGCACCATTATTTTCATCAATTTAGGAGGCTATAAAAATATATTAAACACCTTTCCAACACTTAACATTTATGAAAATAATATTTTGTTATTAATGAGAAACATGATAAGAATAACAGAATAACCAAAATCCTTTCATTTTAGCATGCAGGATTCGAACTGTTGAATCCAAGGGAATACTTAAATATATACCAATAACTAAATATTTGAAGTATATTCTTAGCTATAGTATACAAAAGTTAGAGTAAATATTATTACTTAATGAGTTTCCCACTTCAAGAGATAAATGGGCTATGCATATATATTAATTCATGATTTTCAATAAGTTATGACAGCCCAAATATTATTAAATTACTTTTCTAAGATACATGCAAAGTTAAATTATTATGCAAACACTTCAAAACAACATACTTCTTGTATTAATAATACTGTCCTAGCAATTAGTATATATATTTGATAATAAAAAGACAAGAAACTTTCAAACTGTTCTAAATTTATATTTGAATTATTCATTTTAACATATTATTAATTTTCCTTAAAATATATTACTTCATATTTTTTAACTAAAAAAGAAACAAAAACATTATGGTAGTTTAATATTACCAAAAAAGCAACTATCTAGTATTCAGCTAGGGTATTTATTTATGACCATCTTAGTTATATTTTCATACCGATGTTTAGTTCTATTTACCACATTAATGTTTTAAAGACAGGCTATCCTAGTCATATTTCTGACCTAAAATAAAAGAATTATTTCAAATATGTAACCAGGTTAAGTGGCCTGTAAAGCATGAATATAACCTCAGACTAATCGCAAAATACAATTGTTTCTTAAAAAGCACTCCAATTGATATAAAAATGTTGAAATAAGTGATCTCTAAAATGCCTCCAAATGCTAATGTCTACTATTCTATGAAATTTCTCTTTCTTTAACACACTAAAACAGTGTGAGAGAGAAACAATCACAGTCACAAGCACAGGTGGAGATCATAGACTATTGAGAATCATCCAGTCATGTCTGTAACATATCACAATTATGTTAAAAAATTTCTCCTTGCAAAGACCTGTGAATAAAGAAAGACTCCAAAATATATTTAAGGTAGTCATCAATAATCTAAAACTCTGGCAACCTTTCACTTTAATCTCAGGGAAAACATTATCTCTATCAGCACCCACATCACAGTTGAAAACTTATTAATTGCACAAAACAGATTTTTGAATCAAATGTAGGTTTCCATTGGCAATGAATATATGACTATCGTCATATAACAGAGAAGTATTTCCTTTCAAAGAGCTAAAACAATAAGTGGTATTTGAACTGCTGGTTGAAAGGTAGAGGCACTGGTAATCATTATTTCCCCTTGTTTGTTCAGGCCCTTCCAACAAAACAAACAACCTTTTTGTGATTGGATTGACATGGTGTTAACAATGCATTTAATGCCCAAATCAGTATGAATACAGGTAAAGCTCTCACTAATACCAGTACCAGGATGTTAAAGCCACCTATTTTCTAAGCAGCCAAAAAAAAAAAAAAAAAAAAAAAGGGACTGAGCTTACCCTCCTTTGGCAAATAAGACAGCATGCTAGTATTCACCAAGACACATCATGTAATAACCTTGTGTGTGATTCTTAAGGCCATATGTTAATACTCATCTACTATACCTGCTGTCTTTTCAGCAATTTTAGCTTCTGTTGTTTTCTCTTGGAGGTCCAGCTTAAACTTTAGTTTTCTCTGTTCTTTGTCTTCTTTAGTCAGTTTTTCTTGAAGCTAAAACACAATGAAGAAAACATAGATTCTTATCTGACATATGTCTTACACAAATATAATTAATTCCAAAGTAAAATTTTGGGTTTTTTCCTAAATCCTCATATATTACACATAACTGCCTAAATACATAACTCCAGAAAAAAATATTTCAGGTGGTAAGATATTTTATAAATAATTACCTGTAATGATATAGAAATTATAAAAATATTCTAATATATACTTAATTTACGTGTACAGGCAAATGAAATTAAGAGGAACACCATTATTATTAAAAATAACCATTGCAAGAACAATCTCATCCACTCTTTTGTCTTAAAGCATAAGATTTGAAAGGGAGTCTCCTAATATAATAACAAACAGCACAGATTTACAGCTTCTCTTAGTAAGTCCAATATTTTTTGAAACAAAATTAGTCAAGATAATAATCTTAATATCTGATACAAATCTCCCTTTGAGGATGCTATCCCATCATATTCCATTTAAATTGGCACTGGCACCTGACTCATAATTGGCATGTAATAAATAACCACTAAATGAAAGTACAGAAAACATCTCATGCTCTCATACAGAATCTTTTCAAATGTTTTTTAGAATTCCTCCCTAGGCTTTTGTCAATTGTGTTGTTTTCCTTCAGACATGATCAACATTCCTAACATCATGCTTCAGTTTGATTAGGTCAAACAACAAGAATATTAACTCAGAAGTACACAGAGGTTAAAAAAAAGAAGGCGCAGAAAATGAACATTATTTAATAACATTATTTACTGCTCACAGGCATATAGCTAGAATAAGAGTCAGAAAAGAAGATAAAACATGACATGAGAAATTGGATTGGACAAAATAGTATACCAATGTTATACCAGTATAACACATGGTAAATGATAATATTGTCAAGCCTTGCTATTTTAGTGTTTAATCACATATATTGAGGTGAAACACAAGGAACAGATACTAATAAAAAAGAAGAAAGTTAGGAAAGTAACACGAAACTAGTGCATAATACTTCTCATTCTCCATAGTGCTAAAATAAAGTTTTACTATAGTAAAACTGAAATGAATCTTTTTTTTTTTTTTTTAGGTACCTATGCAAGGTACCAGGGGTTTATGAAAAAGGAAGTGATATCATAGACCAGCAGGGTAGAAAACCAAAAAAATTCTTTTCGTAGCCAATTCCTTAGCTCAACCATACCATGATGGTGAAGTATGGCAACAACATAAAACTACTGTTAAAAAGCTTAAAGCATACAATAAAACTAAATTATAATGGGTAATAAAGTAAATTTAGAAGGTCAACAGCTAAAAGCATTCTGTACCATTATCTGACTTTCTATGTCATACCTTTTTGTTGCTTGTTCTGAGAATATCCAATTCTTTTAGCAGAAAGGCTATTGTCTTCTCTTTGTTTAAGTCTGAAGTAACTTGACAAGAAATCATACATTCATAATGCAAATCATTACTTCCATGTTCTATAATGCTGTAATAAAAAACCATTAAACAATATATACATATGATTTCTACTATAAAAGATCCATAAATTTTATACTCCAAATGGGGGAGACAAATTTAAACAATAAACAGGTAAAGATATCAAATTTTAAATTGCTCTTTTTAGGTATTGTTAAGAAAATACTATGGTTGAAAAAAATAAATATATCAATTTCACAGAGAGATGCCAATTTATCAAGTGAGAGAGTTAAATTCGTAGAAAGCATTTAGTAACATCTAAGAGAATTATGATTCAGTATACTCAATCAAAGAGATTTGGTTTTAGTGTCTGTGAATATTAATTCAATTTGTACCTTTGGTCAGGATTCTAGATACATTTCTCACTCTTCTGAAAATGGGAACAATATTAGGTAATTTTTAGTTGAAAGAATATATTTTCACAATTAAATTAAAAACATTAAAAATCAAAGCCTATTCCTGTAACATTTAAGGTTAAGTTAAACAAAAATTTTTGACATTTTTTATGCTATTTGAAAACAGCATCAACTTGTAAGCAAGTAAAAGGAAGAGAAAGGAAAAGAGATGGGCTGTTTTTTGAAGACATTAAATTTGAAAGCATAGGTAAGTCTTGCAGTCACTAAGAAGAAATTAAACAGTGAGGTCTCGGACAGTCAGTGCAGCTCTATTTACTGTGTGTATCTCTTCCTGTAATTATACTAGATATGTCATATTCTGGCTTTAGCCCCATCTCTACTACTTTCTCCATGTGGTTATAAAAATGTTTATCCCCACTTCATTCATCTATGCCCCTCGAAATGTACTCCAATCGCACCTTAGCAAGAATCTGACTTTTAAGGGACAGGAACACATTAATATATATGTATCTACTTCATTATATGCTAATGTTCATTAACGTACCTACTGAATAGTTTGCAAGTAAGTAGAAATAGCAGTTCCTATATAAAATTCTATTAAAACAATATTCCATAAAATATGATTTTGTCGGGACTGAAATTATATTTGTCATTGTAACTTTTAAAATCTAACAATATTTTCAAAGTACATGACTAATTATCAAAGTATCTTAATCTCATAGATAAGCATCACAGGTATCAAAAATTCAAGTCCCTTCATGAATTAGATAGGCAAAAGTGAATGGGTAAAAGCTACGGAATGTAAAATAGTAAGGAAAGCAAATGGTAGAGTACGATGCCTTCTAAAAGCACTCAAATTCACTTAAACAAAAAATAGTGCTGAACAAAACCAAAACACATCTTTGGGCTTAACTTGTCTTAGAGCTGCCAGTTTTTGGCTCTGATGAATGATATCCCAAATTAATATCAATTTAACAATTATTTCCACATCCATAATGAAAGGTCACAGAAAATACTGAACAAGAAACTTATTGCCTTTCTTCAAACTCACCTGGCGCTTTCTCACTTAGCTATCTAGATACATATCGATACCATGGAAACAGTAAAAAACCCTTGCAGATTCCTCAAATTCTAATAAGGTAATGACATGTCAAATTCAGCCCACACTACAGAGAAGGAAAGAAGAAAGGAAGTGAGCAAAGGAAGAAAGGCTACAAGCACTCACTTGGATTGTTCAGTAGTGCAGTAAGCTGTCTCATCATCTGGATAAGGACTGATGACCTGAGAATTCCTTGATCTCTGCCCCAGCAGTTCTGTGTCCTCATATGTTACTTCATTATGTAATTTATCGGATTTCTGATGCATACTTTCCTCAGAATTCATAGTCAGTTGCTGATCTGGCTGTGCACTTTTATTTCTCCCTATAGTCTCTTGTTCTAGACGATTGTGGGCTATATTTGTATTTAAACAAACAAAACAACACATGATACATGAAACACCATATCTACACATTCAATCAATCAGATGAATATTTTTGAGGAAATAAATATTCTCATAGCTTTAAATATATACTTACTAGTCTTACTCCTACTGTAATCAGATAAGCATGTTCAGTGTGGTTTTTGCCATCAACATTTCCATTGGCAATAGATATCTAGGACAATGGTTCACAACATCGGCTGTACCTGGGAATAACCTAAGGAGTTTTTTTAAATTCCTAAAATCCAGCCCGCACCCTATACTAATTAAATCAAAATCTGTGGGATTGGGACCTAGTCTGTACTTTTGAAGTTCCCCAAATCATTCTAGTCTACATTAAAGGCTGATAATCATTGATTTGGAGGTATTATTTTCAGGATTATTTTTTCTAGATTTCTCAAAATAGGACACAGTAAGTTAATGATTATATACATGGAATTCTGGTGTCAGACTGCCTGGGTTAGAATTCCAGCTTTGCTAAGTGCATAACTTTGGGCAAGTTACTTAACCCATCCATGCCTCAATTTCTTCTTTGTAAAATGGAAATACAATAGTTCTTGTGAGAACTAACTAATAGTTCTTGTGAGGAATTTTAAATGTTATTATTTTTGAAATCATCATTTTAATATTAAAATTGATACAATATAAAAAGAATTATTTCTAACCTCCATTTTATCAGATGTATATTATACATTACAGAATCTACTTCTCCTTCAGTAAAGGAATAGGTGTATTAAAAGAAAAAAAAAATTAAAGAGAATCTATTTTATAATGTCTATCTCACAAAAATTATCTTAAGGTATATCTAATAATGGCAATTTGAAAGGAAGAGTATATATTTAATGATATAGTAAAGTTTTGGGGAGAAAATGACACATACATACACAAAATAAACTCATTCACTAATCAACAGGCACAAATACTAATTGTAACTAGTACTTTATTATTCCCATAAGTAATAATTCTTAAACTTTAAAAAGCATATGAATCTCACCTGCTTTTTGGCAATGCCTTCTCCAATCTGCCAAATTTAAAATCCTTTTGAGGAAGAAGTAGTTTTAGAATAAAAAGAAAATAGGGGCACTTATATATAAGGTACCTTTCACAAAATATTCTTTAAGGAAAAATTCTTTGCTTATATTATATAAATGCTGAAATTAGGTACAGGCAGTTACAAACTACAAGTCCTGGACGTCATTTTTCTTGGTAGCTGGAAGCTTGATCAGAAATCATTTGTTTTTGCTAAATTACTCTTGATTTCACTTTGAAGGAATGAACTAGAAGAGGGAATGTGCTGTCATAATTACATACTACGAGATAGCTATGTAATTTCAATATTATATACTGTTTTAATTTAAACTTTGGCAATTTTAGGAAAATACATCTTACATCTGAAGACTACTTAGTGGTTCTTGAACTCTCAAAACTCTTACTTGGTGGTTTGCTTTAGATGTTCACCATGCCACTTTTATAGAGTAGGTTGATATTAGTAGAATGGAACCCTCAAAATCTGAAGGAAGAAATTTTATTAATGCAAATAGACACTAAGGAAACCTGCTATATCATTAACAGACCATGCTTTCTAACATTAGCATATGACTTTACAAGTAATTCAAAGGGAAAAGAATCATAAATAGTTACTGAAAGCAATATCAAAATAGCAAAAATTGCCCCTAGGGACATATAAAAAAACTGTTAGGGCCTATACTATTCTCCAGTTTACAAGGGTCAAATATTCTTCAAAGGAAAAAGGATGAGCCATGGAGCATTGCAACCTTATAGGTTTCAATGTCTCCAGCTCCCCATGACAATGTCACATCAACTGCTTCAGACTTACAAGTCCTGACTCTTAGACCTGTTTGGGACAAAATTTGCCATTTTCTACAACTTGTTTCATGTTTTTACCTCCGTGTTTATAGGTGTAGTTTAGTATCTTTCTTCTTTCAGCTTTTTATTCCTAACCTGATGTTTACTCCATCCCTGATATCCATACTTGCTATTTGTTTACCCATTTTAAGGCTCTCTTTCTTTAGCTTTAACCTATTGTCAAATTTTGGGATCCTTGAACTCTTAGTAAATCATGGTTATTTCAGCTGTAACCACACTGTCTTCTCCGAACTTAGAGCAGATGTGGGAGGTTCTTAGTAAGAGGTCTCTTTGTTGATTCCTCCTGGATGTTAGTAATTATAATTCCTTGAAGTATTACTAAAATAATCAGTTTCTGACACACTTCTGGATTTTCATTCTAAAATTAATTTTAAATGCTTAGTATTTTAAAAGAACCCATACTGTGTGATTTGGCTCTATTTCTGGATATTTCTAATTTTTTTCAGTAGTAAAAGCTTTTGTTTGTTTATTTTCAATAGATTTAGGGGGTATAAGTGTTTTTTGTCACATAGATGAATTACATAATGTTGAAGTCAGAGCTTGTAGTGTAACCATCAGAACAGTGTACACTGTACCTGTTAATTTTTCTCCTTCATCTCTCTTCCACTTTCCCCCTTCTTAGTTTCCAATGTCCATCATACCAGTTTATGACCATATATACCCACTATTCAGCTGCCACTTATAAGTAAGAACATGTGGTATTTGTTTTCTCATTCCCGAGATACTTCATTTCGGATAATGGCCTCCAGTTCTATCCATGTTGCTACAAAAGACATTATTTCTTTCCTTTTTATGGCTGAGTAATACTCCATCACACACATATATATATATGTGTGTGTGTGTGTGCGCGTGCATGCGTGTGTATACACACACACATTTTCTTTACACACTCATCAGCTGATAGGCACTTAGGTTGATTTTATGTCTTTGAAATTGTGTATTGTGCTGTAATTAACATTCGAGTGCAGGAGTCTTTTTGATATCATGATTTACTTTCCTTTGGGCAGATACTCAGTAATGGGATTGGTAGATTGAATGGTAGGTCTACTTTTAGTTTTTTGAGGAATCTCCACACTGTTTTTCACAGAGGTTATACTAATTTACATTCCTACCAACAGTATATAAGCATTATCTTTTGACCATATCTGTGCCAGCATCTATTGTTTGGTAACTTTTTCATAATAGTCATTCTGATGGTGGTAAGGTAGTGTCTCATTGTGGTTTTAATTTGCATTTCCCTGATGATTAGTGATATTAAGCATTTTTTCATGTTTGTTGACAACTTGTCTATCTTGTTTTGAAAAAAATTTGTTCATGTCTTTTGCTCACTTTTTGATGGGTTACTTTTTTTTTTCTTGCTAATTTGAGTTCTTTATAGATTCTGGATATTGGTTCTTTGTTTGATGTATAGTTTGCGAATATTGTCTCTCATTTTGTAAGTTGTCTATTTACTCTGCTGATATTTCCTTTGCTGTGAAGGAACTTTTGGTTTAATTAAGTCCCATTTATTTATTTTTGTTGCTGCTGTATTTGCTTTTGGGTCTTAGTGATAAATTCTTTGCCTAGGCCAATGTCCAGAAGAGTTTTTCCTATGTTTTCTTCTAGAATTTTTATGGCTTGTCTTACATTTAAGTCTTTAATCCATCTTGAGTTAATTTTTGTATATGGTCAGAGATAGGGATCCAGTTTCATTCTTCTGCATGTGGCTATCCAATTTTCCCAGCACCATTTATTGAATAAGGCATCCTTTCCCCAGTGTATATGTTGTCTGCTTTGTCAAAAATCAGTTGTAGCTATATGGTTTTATTTCTGGTTAGTTTGTTCTGTTCCATTAATCTTTGTGTCTACCTTTATACAAGTCCCATGCTGTTTTGGTTACTATAGGTTTGTTGTATAATTTGAAGTCAGGTAAATAAACGGTGAAGTCAGGTAAAGTGATACCTCCAGATTTGTTCTTTTTGCTTAGAATTGCTTTAGCTATTTGTGCTCTTTTGTGATTCCATACAAAATTTAGGATTGTTTTTACTAGTTCTGTGAAAAATAATGTTGGTAGTTTGATGGGAATTGCAATGAATCTCTAAATCCTTTTGGACAGAATGGACATTTTAACAATATTGAGTCTTCCAATCCATGAGCATGGAATGTTTTTCCATTTGTTTATGTCATCTATGGTTTTCTTTCATCAGTGTTTTCATCAGTTTTCCTTGTAGAGATCTTTCATCTCCTTGGTTATATTCCTAAGTATTTTATTTTATTTACAGCTATTATAAATTATATTGAATTCTTCATTTGATTCTCATCTTGAATGTTATTAGTGTATAGAAATGCTGATTTGTGTACATTAATTTTATAACCTGAGATTTCACTGAATTTATCAATTCTATGAGTCTTTTGGAAGAGTGTTTAAGATTTTCTAGTAAAAGATCATATCACTGGCAAACAGGGATAGTTTGACCTCCTCTTTCCTGATTTGGATGCCTTTTATTTCTTACTCTTCCCTGATTGCTCTGGCTAGGACTTCTAGTACTATGTTGAATGAAGTGGTGAAAATGGGCATCCTTGTCTTCTTTCAGTTCTTAAGTGGAATACTTGCAAGTTTTCCCCATTCAGTATGATGGTGGCCATGGGTTTGTCACATATGGCCTTTATTATTTTGAGGAATGTTCCTTCTATGTCCAGTTTGTTGAGGTTTTTTATCAGAAAGGAGTGTTGGATTTTATTGAAGGCTTTTTCTGCATCTATTGAGATGATCACATGGTTTTTGTTTTTAATTCTGTTTATGTGGTGAATAACATTTACTGACTTATTGATTTCCATATGTTGAACCGTCCTTTTATCCCTGGGATTAAGCCCATTTGATCAAGGTGAATTATCTTTTTGATGTGCTGTTGGATTTGGTTTGCTAGCAGTTTGTTAAGGATTTTTGCATCTATGTTCATGAGAGATGTTGGTCTGTAGTTTTCTTTTTTTGTTGTGTCCTTTGGAATCAAGGTGATACTGGCTTCACAGAATTAATTAGGGAGGATTCCCTCCTTTTCAAAATTATGGAACAGTTTTAGTAGGATAGGTGTCAGTTCGCTGCAGGTCTGGTAGAATTCGGCTGTGAATCTGTCTGGTCCTGGGCTCTTTTTTGGAGGGAGATTTTTAATTACCATTTCAATATCACTACTTGTTATTGGTCTGTTCAGGACATCTATTTCTTTTTAATTCAAGCATGGGAGGTTCTGTGTTTCAAAAAATTTATTCATTTCCTCTAGATTTTTTAGTTTGTATGCGTAGAGGTTTTTACAGTAGTATCGGGTGATATTTTGTATTTCTGTGGTATCAGTTGTAATGTCTCCTTCTCCTAATTCAAACTGTTCATCCAACATTTGGAGCCTGCCCTGCAAATCAGACTATCCATAGTTTTCTACGGAGGATTTAATTTTACTTTAGAGTAAACAAGGCTGATTTATAAAATTTTCCTGCTGTCTTTTTTGGTTGATTTAGGCCAACTATTTGGCAAATATGATTTCAGCAAATTATTGTTAAATCATCTGAAGGTTCTCAATGCTCTTCCTCTCTGTCACTCTACATTATCCTGTGTCAGTGTTCAATAATTTGAATAGAAAGTTTGACTCCTCTAATTACTTTATTCATTAATGTACTGATCATTCATGGAAAGTCAACTGTGTGATATGCCTTGTGATAAGTACTGGGACTCTATAGTACAGTGATGATGGCAAATTGATCTAATGATTTGAATATTATGTAATAAGGACTGTGCTAGGGCTTTAGAAACCAAATATTAATACATATAATATGCTAGATATACTAATGCTCAACTGGATGACTCTAGAAAGACTTTACAAAGGCATTTGCTTCAAAAAAGAACAAGTAGGAATATGCAAAGTAACACACTACTAAAGGATAGCCAAAGAGTTAAGTGAAGTAAAGAAAAAGTTGACAGATTGCAAGAATAAAAAGAGAACAGAAAGAATGGGAATGGGTACAGAAGAGAAGAAATAAATTTAGGAAAAGCAAAGAGATATTTCTTGTACATAAATGACAATATGTTATAGTCAGGATGTGAAAATTTCTAAAATAAGTAAACAGTCAAGGACAAAGTCTTAGGTGTAGTTCATCTGGAAATGGGTTGATGGAACAAATTGATAGTGAAGGTACTTGGAGAGGAGGAATTCAAGAAATCACGGTGCTGAAGTGTCACCCTTAAAGGCACTAAAGTAATTCAGGAAAATGTAAGGAAATGGAGAGAAAAGTGAAAGCCAAATGTCAAAGACTTCAATGGATGCAGAAGCATGCTAAAGAAGACAGAGACAGATGAGAAAGCTGAAAAAAACTGATAGTAGATAACCATTTCTTTTTATCTTCTTATTTTGAAATAATTTGTCTCATAAAAAGTTGCAAAACAGTGTAAAGAACTCCTATATACCCTTTACACAGATTCCTCAAATATTAACATTTTATCACACTTGCTTTATTAACCATTCTTTCTATATCAATCTATCCAACTATCTACATGTATATAATTTTTTTTCTGAAACCCTTGAGAGTAAGTTGAAGGAATGATGCACTTCGACTTTTCAAAAGAAATTTTAAGATACTGCTCTATCATCTTGCATTTTGTCAGATTTTCTTTACCTTATCCAAAGCCCAACTTAAATATAAATTCCTGAATTAGTACCTTTTCCAACCATAAAAAGATAGTAGCACTTAGTAACTCTAAATTCAGTCTTCAATTATTTTCCCTAAACTTTCCAGCCCAGGAGAAAGATCTTCATGAAGTGATGATGGGATGAAGCTACTAAAAGCTTCAGCTGAGCTCACTTGAACTGCCCCATCACTAAAAAGAATTGCATATAGAAATACAAACAAAAGCCAATAAAATGCACCAAAAGTTAAGTTTTAGGTCTGTTTTATATATTAGTTAATTCAAAAGATAAAATAAATGTTAAAAAGACAGATACTCACTTTTGATTCAAACTCTTATGTCTAGGCAGATGAAAACTTAAACCTAGAACCGCTCTACTGATTCCTCTGCCTCTCTCAGTTTGAAATGGAAATTCTCTTTAGTAATCTGCTTTAATGTTTAATCATGTTTTACTGTTAACTGTACCATCATGACTAACTGAATTAATACTATTTAAATACTCCATATAGTCTTAGAGAATAAAATTATCAATTTCTTCTTCATAATTCATAAGTCTATGAGGTATGACTTTCTTTTCTCAGTTAACAGGAAAAATTTTATAATTACTATCAATTCCTTTATTTGCAGTTCTGTAGGCACACTATTTTATTTAGACATAAGAATTCAACCACTTCAAACCAAATATATTCTCCAGATTTTGCTATTACTAGCTAATGTTATCACTGCCATGTAAACCTATCCTGCAACCATGTGAAAATTACATTATGGATGGCTATTACCAGGCACTCCTCTAAAATGCCACCTATTGTGATTGCTAGAGATAGTTTATTTATCTAGGAAAACTGGATGAATTTAGTGAAGATATTTTTAGAATCTTAACACATGTGCATAGGCCAGCTGTGTTATATGCTTTGAAGACCCTGTATCTCTCTAGTAACTTTCATGCTGTTTCCAATGGACCATTTTCATGATCGAATAAATTCTTGCTTTACTCCTGGAAGTGTCAGTACTGTCAATTCTCTCAATGCTAATGTTGTTAAACTCTCAATTCCTTAGTCTAGAAAATTAACAGTATTATGATACTATTTCATTTTCTAAGAAAGTTTTGGGACTCCCTTTGAGTTCAATTCTCCAGATAATTATACATTAGTTAATGTATAATATTCTCAGTTTAATTGATGCTATCCAAGAAATCATGACTCATGGACAAAAATAACTATTATTTCATGACTACTACACAGAAGTGAGAAGGTGGCTAGAATCAAATAGGGATTCCTAGAGGCTGGGAAATTCTGTTCTGCCTGGCTTTGTAAATAGTTTGTGACAACTGGTATCTGTGTAAACGGATTTGATGGTCCCCCGGGGGGTCAATACTGTTTACAGAGCTGTTTCTTCAGAGTGGTTGAGCTAGAATTGTCTCTAGGGATCCTACTGGGGTTACTCAGAATAGCAACATCCCAGCTACCTGAGAGCTCAGGGACAGAAAAGAGAAAAGATAATAGAAGTACTATGGGCAAAGAGATTCAGATAAATGGATCTCTTGCTTCTTAAGACGAAGGTGCTACTTAGGTGCATTTATAAATAAAACGAATCATAATGGAGGTAATTTGTTAATGTGCTCTCTGATACTTGCTAACATAATTGGTCACCACTTCTTTAAATTCTATCTTTTGGGGGTTGGGAAAGGAAGGTTATTATTTACATCTTAGCATCTGATTTTATAAATATAAAAAGATCCCAAACTCATGTGTATTGCTTTTCTTTCCTATATAATCTATCATCAGATTATATAAAAACATCAAAAATACATGATATTTTTTGCTATTAGTGTAAATTTGATGTGACGATGGAATTATTATAGTAGTTCTACATTTTAAACATTTTAAACAAAAGATGCCTTTTTTCAATAGTTAAGGCTTTCAAAAAAATGAACATTAGCATCAAAATAATCAGAACAACAATATCAACTAGTGGCTCCTAATGACTTCTACCAATTCCTTGAGTAATTTAAATGCAGTACTCTCTTTCTTCCTCTCTCTCTCTCTCTGTCTCTTTCTCTCTCTGTATGTGTGTACAAATACTATTTATTTCCTTTAGTAAATATTTCCAACTATGTTTCCCTTTTTTTGTGGAACAGAGGGTTAGCTTTCCACATAAATGCATACTATATGTGCTTTCCCCCCCAAATATAACATAAACAGAAACCTGTGTCATATCATAGTGGTTCTACCTGATATGAGTGTGTCCAAGAGAAAAGTTTACACATCTAAGTGGTCTAACCACAACAATGATGTATTTAGATCTTCTAAGCAGAACCACAGTCAGTATATGGGTTCCGAAGACAAGACTACAGGGTTTGAATTCTGGCTCCACAACACAGCTGTAAGACCTTTAGAAAATTATTTAACCTTTCATCAATTTCCCTATCAGTAAAAAGTGTAAATGTCTTAGAAAAGTGTCAGCACAGAATACACAATAAAGATTAGCTATTATTATCTTTAAAATAGGTTTCCTAAAGGTAGTTTCCCTATTTTGATTTCTCCTACCTTTCCATGAGATAACAAATATCACCATCTTGGGATCATATTCAAACTTATAATTCCAATTTATATCTTTAATTAATTTCTTTCAAATATTAAAAATAAAAGCAAGATAGCTATCCATTGTCCTGGTTATTCCTCCAGCTTTCATATTAAAAATTTCTCAATTTATTGAGTAAATTTATTTGGTGATCAATGGCCAGCATACAGTTGTGCAGCTAAAATCAGTATGGCTATCCTAATCGATCAAGTTGTTATTTATACATTTATTGTTTTCTGTCAGGAAATGTTAGCAACTATGTGGGAAAATCTTTTGGAAACATTAATGTATATAATACTTCTTATTCAAATATCAGAAGACATGAAAATGGAAAATAAATAGAATGCTATCTAATTCAAAGAAAAACAAAAACAAAAAGAGAAAACACTTAAGGTTAAAACTTGTAATTAATACATAACGGCTTAATAAGGTTTGTATTAGATTATAAAACAAATAAATTATGGAAGTAATAGGACTTTGAAATTTAGAAATCCTGACATTAAGGAAAGATCCTAAAAGAAAATTCAATCTCATAGAAAAAAATTAATGGTATATTTTTGAAAATTCAATGCTATGGCAGGAAAATAAGAATTTTAAATAACATACTTATGTAACATAATTGGATCATTCACTGTATTGGTATATGATATTAATTACAATCAGGATCATGGCAAGGGGACTGCAGGCTCTTATCCTCTTATGTAATTGGAAATCACAGGAAATCAGGTAACTTTTGGATGCTTTTGGCTTAAAAAATTCAAGCTTGTTATTTGCATACTGTATACTGACTCAGGGGTTTTTTAATATTTTTTTGGCTTCAACAGTCATAAAATAAAACTGTATTTTTCACTTTCATTGGTCTACATACTTAATGCCCTCTATCTGGGCTTTAAATAAACTTGCCAACATATTTTTTAGGTTATCTCCACATATAGCTAAAATGAAATTATAAGATAATCTTTTTGTTTTATCTATTTTTTCAGTCTCATCACCAATTACCAATGTGTTGATGTCGGACACATAAAAGAATTACACAGATCTGACCTCTAGAGTTTATAACCTTCTCCCTTTTTAGACCGTAAGCTCTCTATTTCACTCATCTTCCTAAAACATACAGCAAAAAAGCAGTGGATATAGTAGATCTTTTATTCACTGAAATAAAATGAATCAATGAAAGGAAACACTGATTTAGACAATAATCTAGAGGCTATATAGATAGCAAAAAAGCATTAAAATGAGTACTTTATTTAACACTTATTAAGCACCAGTACCATACCAGGTGCTATGTAGGATATAAAGGTAAATTATAAAGTATATCCTCTCTCAGGGGTAATGACAAAGAATTAAGGTCAGACAACATGAGCAACCCTTGCAAAGAAGTAAACAAAAGGTTGGTGGCAGAATGGGGGTAGTCCCAGTAAAATGTTCAATTATACAAATGAGCATTATCCTAAATATATATTGTACAAAATACTAACGTAATTTTAAATTTTCTAGTAAACACATTAAAACGAAATAAGAAACAAGTAATATTAATATCACAAACATCATTTCAACATGTAACATAAAAATTGTTTTCAGAAATTTTACATTCTTTTCTCTACTATACTTACAGCAAATCTCTATTTGGACTAGCCACATTTTAAGTGCTCAATAGCCACATGTGGCTAGTGACTACCATCTTGGAAAGCACAGATATAGATTCTTATGTAGTCTAATAATGTATATTGTACATATGTTGAGGAAAAGTCAGAAACATATTGGGGAGGGGAGGCTAGATGTAGCTATAAGGTATTAAAGTAAGCTTTTACTAAGGTTGTAAAGACAGAAAATCATGAAATTTATCAGTATCACAGAACTTATTCATTTGGACATTGCAGTTAGACATTCAAAATAAACTGTATCTTTTATATTCCTATACATGGTTGCATATCTAGAAAAACATACATGCCAAAAAGAAGTGGTGAGGTCATTTTATCTTTGATTATGACAATTCAATGACTTGCTATACCATGTTTGAAATTACCATTGGCTATTCATGGAAATTACTATACTGGCATCTTGTTTATTATGTTTTTATTTAAAAAGCTATTTAAAGTGATGATACTATACCAGTTTTTTTAAAAAGTTTTTGTTAGTTTCGGCAAGTCTGAAATAGTCATGAACACACCAATATTCATTTTACTGGGAAAAAAATTCAGATTTCTGTGTAAGAACTATTTAAAGTATACAAGTATTTATGAAATTCTATCATGTTTTTAAGCTTTCCAATTTTAGCATCCTTCACCATATGAAGGCAATGAACATAGTATCACAGAGTAATCTCCTAAAGCTTAGGCTACCTAAGTCACTTACAAAAATACCACATAAATTAAGGCTTTGTAAAACTTATATTGCCCTATTAAAAATATTACAAATATTATTTAGGCTGAAATTATTATGAAAAGTATCCTAAAATTTAATTGACAAACATAATAGTAATCTTTACTCTACCCTCTCCCCCCGCCCCCGTGATAGGAGTTATTTGGCTATTTACAATGTATTTCTAACCTTTTCAGCCTTTCTCAAATTTTCTTATTATAAGAATAATTTGTATAAGTCAATTAAAAACATGACTGAACTGGGTAATTCTTACATTTTTACAACTACAAGTAAAATAGATTTAATAATTATATATTTTTTGTTTGTTAAGAAGGAACACACACTAATTGTAAATTCAACAATTTCATTATTTATAAAGTATAAATTTTCCGGTAATAAGTATAAAAAGTGGAAAAAAATAGATTTTCTTTATATGTGCCATTCAATTTGTTTAAGAATATATTTAGATTTGGGAAACAGAAGAATCACCAGACAGACACTAAGCAGGAATCACTGAAACACAATGTTAGTTCTAATGGATGGATGATTGTGTTTGGTCTTTTGAAACTTTGAAGTATAGGTAAGTCTTGATCACACAAATTAATAAATCCTAAAGCTGGAGTTAACAATAACCATTACACCCAAATTCTGCAGCTTAGCCCAGCCAATTTTTCAAAAGGTCAGGTTGTGAACTGGAGAAGATCAGGGAGGTCCACCGCATAGCTTTGTTGCCAGGCATCTCTCGTCTGGATTGTTGCAGGCATTTATTAGTATTCGTCAGCAGACTCAACAAAGCAAACAAGAAATTCAAGCACGAATAATAAAATGAAATGCTGCTATATAACCCTTTGTCATTCAGCAAATATGGGACTTTTTAGCTACATTGTTCCTAAACCTGGGTTACTACTTTAATTTTTCTCCACAGTGCTGTCTGAATGAGTATGCATGTGTGTTAAATGCAGAGCTCCCCTAACAACTGCAGGACTGCCATTTAATCTGCTGGTAGATGGACCATTTCCTGTGGGAACCCTAGCTATGATTTCCAGATCCACCAAATAAATCTCAGATTAAGATTCCAAATGAAACCTGACTTTGGCAGATAAAAAATGTCAAGATGGATATAAACAGTAAAATTATAAATTATCTAGGTGTTGCATGACAAACCAATGCTCAGTTTTTTTTGTTGACGTGTACCCAGATATCAAAACTATATGAGACATTCATCAAATGTCACACTTTCATAATATTGGAGGCATCATTAAAACTGTTTGACTAAGGACCTCAAAGTGTTTAAGCAGTAGCTCAAAAGTATATTTGTGCAAAGTAGAAGAATAAATTTACATATCAGCAGCAGCTCATAAGGGATGGGTAAATATTCTGTTTATCTCTCATTGTAATTCAGGTTACTTTAAATACAAGGTTTTAGGAAATCATTATACTCTATATGGCATCATTACATAACTTTCTATGCAAATGATACGTTTTATTCAAATTTACCATTTGTTTCTGAAAAACAAACCCAAAAACAAAAAGAAAAGCATAAAAGGAAAAGGTAGGACTGCTATTTCATTAATCAGCTGTGACTGCTAAACTAGTGCTTTGTTAGTCAATTATATTAGAGCATCATCAGACTTTTGTTAAGAGTTAGCATTTTAAATTTTTTAAAAATCATTAAATATTTCAGACAAAAAAGCCTCAGAAAAGTAAATTTGTTTTTTGATAACATATTCAAATGATTTGGGGGAAAGGCAGAGATTTTTAAGAATAAAAAGGGATAATAAAGGGCCAATATAGAACATCTTAGAAAGCAAAAGGGCCTATTAAAAATGCAGAGGAAGTCTCTAGTGTTAGTTTCCACTGCATTCTCAGGAGATTAAGGACTGCTTTTTTAATGAAATTTTTTTTTTATCTTTGCTCTTCTTACCTGGACTAATGCAGCCTTGTCCTAATCTTAAACTCTATACTAGCTGATTATAAAATACAGGCAATGAAGGTTTCTGAAAGGAAACAATCAGATTTGCTGAAATGTAATCATTACTTTTTTCTAACTTTAAACTCTTAAAAAGCAATTGAGTAAAAAGCTTCAGTGACTTCAAATTTTGCAAAATTTGATTTTTTGATAAAAATTTTAAAATGATCTAATTTACTTAAAATAAAAATTCTTTCAAATTCTAACTTCTTTACACTTATAGTAATCTGTGGAAAGGATACAGAAAACTATATACTCCATATTCCAAATCTTAGAGTTTGTATACAAGCCTGAAACCTTTAGGACTACATAATTGTTCTGTCTTCCCTATCATATTTCTTTCCTCCAATACTTGTTGTTGGTTCAAGGAAACTAATGCTAACTAAACTCTATCTATGTTAATCTGCTAGTGATTGATAATAATCTTAAAATTTTGAATTTTCTAGGTGAGAGAGAACATTTAATTAAAGAAGAAAATAAAGGTATCTTGTGTTTAACTTTACACATTCAGTTTCTATACAAATTTAATTTTAGCAATATGAACTGACCAGTTTGCACTTTTCACACATTACCATCTTAATTTTATAGTACTAAATGGTTATGATTGTGAAAACTAGTATCAGTCAAAAAATAAAAATCAAAGTCAAAATATGATTTTCTAAAAATAATTACTTTTTACCTTATATCTTTCAGCAATTTTACCCATTTGTCAAAGAGTTATTATCAATTTTACCTAAAAGCTAGAAATTAGAATATTTTTAATTCAATCATTAGGACTATATAATAATCTAGTTAACCAATTTCAAAATCTTGAAGCCTGGTTTGTTCTGTTTGCTTTTTCATATTCCCTAAAACAAGCAAAACACAAAGAAAAAATTATATCTGAAATCTTCCCCAAAAGATAATAATACGGTAACAACCTACAGTGTGATAGGTTGTTTTGATTCAAATAAAACCGAATCACTAAAAGTTAGAGTATTTGGTGAATCCTCCCAAATTTTTTTTAATTCTACTAGCATAGATATATTTACAACCAAAAAGTAGTGAGTGAATGTACACTAATATATGTAATTTTTCTATTTAAGAAACTTTTTTTAAAAAGTATTTAGAATACCTTTAAATGTAGGAAGTCACATCAGTCCTACTCTATAGTCAACCTGCACCGACTCTGTAAGTGGTCTTAAATTTAGTCTATATAACAATGTATATTGATCCAGATCTCCTAAATCAACAAAATGCCAATACACACTCAGAACTTTATAGTAATCATACTAAGGAGACCACAACAGTCACCTTAAATATGATAAATTGAAATTCTAATGTCTACAAAAATTAAAGATTCAATAATACTATATTAAGATTTATGTTGTAAATATGTATTACAAGAAGTGTTCTGGCATGAAAGGCCATAACCAGAAATGAAGGAGAATTTTTATTGAAGAGCTCAGATCTCAAGGATGGAGAATGTAAAACAAAGCAAAAAACTTCTGACAAATCTAAGTAGTTTTTTTCTATTTCAAAAAAAAGGTTGTATTTTCATGGCCATAAATAAATTTGAAACAGCTTGCATTTAAAAGTAGAGTTGGTATTTCTTTAAATCAAAGAAATAGAGTCACAAATTCCATAAAGAAAGGAGCATACCAATAATAGAAATGCGGGAGAGGAGGTCCTATTAAGAGAAATTTACCATTTTTGATGCTTATTCTTCTTGGTAATGATCATTTCTATAAAATGGAGGACCAAAGATGTAGTAAGAATTCCACAAAAAGAGTGGAGCCAGAACTGATTTAAAACACTATTTAAATTTAGTTAAGAAAGAAAGAGAGAGAAAGAAAGAAAACAAGAAAGGAATGAGGGGGAGAGAGAAAGAATCATGTTACCTCACAAACTTTTCATTTATTAAGAATTCAGGGGTAAGTTCATCAGTTGTAACAAACATACCACTGTGGTGTGGAATGTCAATAGTAAGAGAGGTTGTGTATGTGGGGGTGAGGGATATATGGGAACTCTTTGTACTTTCTGCTCAATTTTGCTGTAAAACCTAAAACTGCTCTAAAAGATAAAATCTATTTTTAAAACTGCCAAAACATAATTTAAAAAATAATTTTTGGCATAAACACACCAATGTAAAGTATTCATACATGAAATGATGAATTTAAAACACAGTTCACAACAAACATGATAACCAGCTAGAAAACTAAGTTGCCCTTGTAAACATTTTTTCATTCTATTTTTCTACTGATGCCAGAACATTAATAGAATCATTCACATCAAGCTTAAAAAACAAAGAAACACAGAATCCTATTTATTTTAATAAATTTATTTAAAATAAAAGAAACAATTTTTTATAGTAGTATAAGCTCGATCATTCTTCTAAGAGTAGCCTCAGCATTTCCTCAGGAAATCAATCAATCCTTGCTGGCCAGCTGCCAGTATTCCTAAAACCACTCTCTCAAATATTCTAGATGGTCATGTATGAGAAGCTACTAGCACTCTATTAAGCTAGGTCCTATGGAGATAAATAGTAAATTTAATCAGAACTCAGACATGTTCTTGTTTTAACCTCTCTTTGGCATATGGAAAATTTAAAAATGCAATCTGAAATTCACACTTATCCAAAGGAAATAGCACATAAAGTATTCTGTGATGTCATGAATCTAAAGATTTTTATTGCAATTGAAATTTCAATACAGGCAAAATTAGATTTTACCGTAAATGAATACTATTGATTCTATATTACAGTCTATCAAATATATTAAATATTAGCTACACTACTTTGAAAAATCCAGTATCTAATGATATTCTGAACATTTTATTTGAAGAAGATAGACTCCTTATAAAGCTAATAATAACCATTTCAAATACTGTTAATAATGTTTCTTAATACTCTTGAAACTTTTTAATAGATCTACCTTCCATAGTTGGAAGGAATAACAATGGCAACAATTACAATTTATTTAAAGGTCCCGTAAAATATGTCAACAATCTTTTTTCTAGCACCTGTAACCACTAGCGCCATAACATTAGTAAAAATAATTACTCTGGAATGTGAAATACATATTAAATAAATTAATTCTTGTTTCAGGCATTGTAGTAGGGCCTTTATATATAGCATTCCTAATCTTCACAGTAGCCCTAAAGGAATTATCTCTTCATTTCATACACAAGAAAACTCTGGCTTACAAATCGTTATGAAACATTCGCCCAAGTCCAATTAGATAGTAAGTGGAAGATTAAAAAATTGTAATTTATGTTTACTAGCTCCAAAACCTGTGTTCTTTTCCATCATAACATTTTTATTGACATTATTAAACATATTGGTTTTCCAGTGCAGTTTATCTGCTGCTTTGAAATACAGGCAATATGCTAAGAACACTAATTATGTTATTTATTTAGGGAAAATATATCATTACTTACTAGAAAGCCAATTATTAAATAAAATTTAAGTCCTATAGTATAACAGAGAATGATTAATTAGGTATTTTCAACTCCTTGAATTTCAAGGAGTATCTAATCATAATGCTTAGGAATAATTTTTTTTCTACCAGCTATCCTGCTAGTAGAAATGGATGTCCACTCTAAGCAATTTGCCATTTCCCTCTCTGTTCTTAAACATAAAATGGTTTATGAAAATGATATGAGATTCTACGATCATATTTTATTTAGTCATAATAATCAATAACATTTCGAAGCATCAATGATGTTTTCCTATAGTGTTTCTTTAGTTATCTACTCTTATAAAATGTTTTCAGGTCATGCAGAAGTTTTAGTTATAATTCAATTACAGAATAACAGATGGACAAAAGTTAAAAAGAATATGTACCTGGTAAACAGAAAGATAAATGAACCAAAAAGAAAAGAAGTTGATGGTGGCACACAGGTTCAAAATGCCAAGCACAAATAAACAGTACTCTGACTCAATTAAGAAACTAACAAACCACTTACAAGTTACCCTTTGCTAAGTTTTATTTACTTACCTATTTATTTAATAGAAATTTTTTTGTCATTTGCTGTGTTTTTTAGAAAAACCGTAAGAATCATGGCTATAAAAGGTACCTGTTAGTCCACTACTAAAATAAAGAGGAGGACAGTTGCTTTTTACATAATCTCAGCAAGATTAGATTTTAAAAAATACTTACTAGCCTTCGATAAACTGCAACATATAAGGATTCCACTAACATAAGCAGTTCTAGAAGTGGTTTCTCACCTCGTTTCACATGGGTCCAATGATTCCTGATTTAGAATCATGCTCACTTTTTAAGCGTAAAAAGAAAACTAGTTTAAAAATATGTAATCCATATCTAAATTTAGGTAGTACATAGGAGAAAATACTCTGTGTTTAAAATCCATATTAAATATGATTTCTTAAAATAATAAACCTAAAAATAATACTGAAAAACTCATTAAATTGAAAGGTTTTTGTCTAAAGCTTCCTCAAGCTGTATGAGTCTCATCACTTCTTACCTTCACTTGGTAAGAAATATTTAAACTAGAGCTGACTTAAAATTTAATTTTGGTAGGCACAGTAACCTTTTTTAACCTTTCTTAGGGAACACTGACCCCTAAAGGTTCTAAATTTAAATAAGTTTCACAATTTTCTAAATTTTACTGGTATCCAGACTTCATTTTTACCAAAGGATTGTTGTATACAATTGTTGTATAGACCATATTTCCAAAGGATTGTTGTATACAATTGTTGTATAGACCATATTTCTTCTAATAAAAACCACCAAAATTAATATGTCATAATCAGGAATTTATGACAGTATTCCAAATAATTATTCTTAAGAATTTCTAACCTCCATGCCTTTTTTCTACACATGTAAGTAAACATTAAGTAAATGTTAAAAAGGGCTAAACAACAAATCATATAACTTATTCTCTCAGAGGGTTGACGTTACGTACGTATAAACTCCTTTGATTATGACATTTCATTTTTTTCTTTACAAAAAAAATAGACAGAAAGTTGTCACAAAAAGGCAAAACTTTTTAAGAGGTCAGAAGATGGTACCAATGCTCACTTGGCAACCACAATTCATGCAGAATTGTTTCTAAGTGTGCATGAAGAGAAGCAATGTATTTTTTAAGTAATTAAAAATACATTCATTCAGGGTTGTTTTTTAACTACTTAAGGAAACTTGGACACATTTTGTAGATGTCTTTACCCATCCCACCTACCAACCTCAGATTTTCATTTTCCAAAATGTCTATAATGACAAAAACAAAGAAAAATGTAAATGGATATTTATATCTGTTACATTATCTACCTCATGAACTCTTTTGACTTAGAATATTTCAGCAATGATTCTACAACAAAGCTAGGGAAAAAATGGCCACTTCAGCACTCCTTACAATAAAATTTGTAAGACAATGCAAAGGCCTATCTGTGTAATACAAATTTTAATTAACTCGATTTCTGTTAAAAATAGCAAAATGATACTAAATAAAATAACTATTCACAAGACCAGATTATGAACATTAGAGTAAGATAGAACTTTGAAGCAATCTGTGTTTTAAGATAAATCCCATGAACCTTGCTATCAGGGAGATGACCATGTGAGATTTTGCTGTTTAAATATACCAATTATCATAAAACACATAAGTTACTACATTTACCTGTTTAATTTTATTTCTTAATTTTTATTAACAGGCCCTTATAAAAATGAATGTCTTATTCCTATTTCCAATGTCAAAAAATTGTCTGTAAAAATGCATATTTTCTTAATGATGTTTTGGTCATGTCTGTCCGTAGTCTGTGCCTCCTGCAAACTATGCATCTGTCTTCAACTCTAAAACCTTCCTTTTCTTAAGCATACCAGAGTGTCAGCAGCTTCTTCCTTGCCATCTTTCCCGGATTTTTTTACATTTATGAGAAGTACTTCCTCCACAGTGTCCATCCCTTTAGCTATATTAAAAATAATTCTTTGGCTCCTTAAAGATCATTTGGTCTCTAATTTGAACAATATGTGACTTTCACAGCAATATGATCTGTGAATAGGGACATAAACAACAGGCACATCATTATTTGCCTTCTTTTTCTTATTTTGTACATAAATTGAATAAAATTCTTTTTGAGTTCTTTAAAAGAAGAATGTTTACTTGCTTACTTAAATAAAAATATAGCTTAAAATATAGCAACAAATGAGTTCCCAACTTTATTACAAACTTGAATATAAAGAATGTACCAAAATTAAGTGTCACTACAGTTCATGCACTAAAACTATTAACTTTGCATTAAAAACCTTTAACCGTCTTACTCAGATATTATGTATTGCAGCTTTATACACAACTCAATAAGTGAAGTGGATCCTAAACTCATAACAAGCAGCCTAAAGTCACAAATAAGAATAGAAATTACTAATGGTAGGCAAAAACAGTAAGAAAATTTATCTAACAGTATGGAAATCAAAAACAAACGTAGAAATCAGAAAAAGGTACTCAGAAAACATAGCATCTTTCTATACCTCAAAAGAATGTGTAATTATTAACTTATTTAGTACAATGATTACAGAACAGTCCCCCAAAATGGCCTTTAACCTTCTAAAAGAGGTAACAACATGGTTAATACATGGTAAAAAGGAGTCCTGTTGGGGAAAGGGGAACTGAAAAAGGAAGAGATACGTACAGTGTTTTAGTAAGAATCCTATTTTTTAAGTTACAAAACTGAGAGGAAATAAAAAAAGAGGTACAAAAAGGTTTAAGTATCCAATTATATGTAATATTATATTCAAAATGATTAATTTTCCAAGGATTCCAAATTTTCAATACTTTGCTGTAATGGATCTTACATCTCCCTCTCTTCCTCCTGTACGTGTGCGGCTCTACCTACTTACCCATCCATCTATTTGTCTGTTTAACTCTTTTTCAGATTGTCTCTCAGTCAGTTTGTCTTCAGATTCTCTTTCAAACTGTATTTCTGTCTCTGATTGTCCTCTGCCTCTTAGGCTGCGCCCCTCTGCCTGTGCATATCTGTGAATATTCTCTTCTGTCTCTCCCTGTGTCTCTGACTCTGTCTGTATGTCTCTCTCTGCCTCTGTCCCAGAGTGTCTTTCTCTGTCTCCACCTGCACAACTCTGCATATCTCTGTAGCTCTGATTGTCTCTGTCTCAGAGTGTCTTATGGTGTGCATGTGTCTTGATATTTATATAATGTCTCAGTCTGTTTCTCTGTGTGTATGTGTCTCTTCTGATCTACATCTTTCTCCTTGGTCTCCATGTATGTGTCTGTCTTTCTCCCATTCTCTCTATCTCTCCCTCCTTACTCTGTGTGTCTGTTTCTCTGGTGTCTTTTTCTTTCTCACTCTGGTATTTCTCTCTCTCTCTCTCTCTCTCTCTCTCTCTATCTCTCTATCTCTCTCTTTCTCTATTTGTCTCTTGTCTCTGTGTGTATCTGTGCATACGCCTGTGCCTCTGTCTCTCTGAGTGGGTTTCTTTTTTCCTGTCTCTCTCTCTCTTACTGTACGTCTCTGTCTCTTTCTCACTGTCTCTCTTATCCTGGTATCTCTCTTTCTCTCTAAGTCTCTGTGTTTCTTTCTATGTGCTTCCATATGTATGTCTGTGTCTCTGTGCATCTCCCTCTTTAAATATCTTCCTTCCTATGTCTCTTTCTGTGCCTGTTCCTTTCTCTGAAGTCCTCTGTGTCTCTCTCCTAGTCATTCTCTCTGTTTCCTCCCTCTGTGTCTTTGTATGCAGGTGTGTTTCTCTCTCTTTCCCTGTGTCTTTTTTCCTCTTCCTCTCTCAATGTCTCTTTTCTGTGTGTCTCTTTCTCTGTGTGCATGTGTGTGTCCCTTTCTCTGTGTGTATGTCTCTTTCCCTGTGTGTCCTTCTTTGTGTCTCTTTTGTAATCTGTGGGTCTATTTGTGTGTGTCCCCTGTGTGTGTACATGCACGCTTGTCTGCCTTTAACATATTGGTTAGAACAAACACACTTCATTCAGTGCCTTGAACTAGCACGACACCTGGGGCTTGGTATTAATACCTTAAAAGTCCTTACCTTTTGACCAGTCCTCCATTTGTGCCCCCGTTCTTGTTTGCTCTGGCAATGTCTCTGGTTTTTGCTCCAAGATTTGAGGCTAAAATAAAGCCAACTCTAGATAAATAAACTTAAAACAATATATCAAAACACACCTCAACTTTACCTTTGTTTAACAGAGAATTTATAGGATAAATGGTTTTCTAAAATATTTATAATAGGACACTTAACTGTGTATTTCAACAAGTGAAATTAAATCTTTTTCTCAGAAAAAGGTTCTTTTTTCACACTTATATTTTAGTAAATACAGTTCAGGTTAAGCTTTTAGATATTCTTGCTCCTTTGGTTAGAGAGCCATTTAATTTATTTAAGTTAAACCTTCTCCAACTATAATTTGAAACATTTTCAAAAAATAAAATTTTTACTATATTTGCCATACATTTTATATCAAAAAAATTTCCAATTTATTGATTTGAATTTACTATGTATATATTCACATAAAACAGTCTATACTTGTAAAAGTCATTTAAGAATGTCATTCTAGTTTTTTTATAAAAAAACATAAAAACTATCATTAACATATAGAATTACTGATATTTCTCTCAGGTTGGGCTAGGTCTAAAAAGAAAAAATTAAAAAAAATAATTACTGGTATTTCCCTGTTGCATTTGATTTCATAGTAAACAAGATAAAACTATGCAAGTATTTTTTTGCATGCTTTAAGGAGAATAAAATTAGATTTACCTCACAGCTAGAACCTGCGTTCTTTAAAAAGTCCTCAAATAAAGCTGTAGTAAGCTTCTCCTTTTCCAATTTTCTCTAAATATGTTGATCTGGAGTTGGCAATCTTTTTCTAAATTTTTCATTTACTTTTGGATTAGCTGAAAATATAGGAAGTTATTAATATCAAAGAAATATGTTCCAGTCAATGAAGCCATTTCCCTACATATTACCCAAAAAGGTTAATAATAATTGCAGTATTTTAATAAGAGATTCATATAGCAAGACATGTAGAAAATACAGTCTTTAATAACCTCTGGAGTATTTTAAAACATGTCTTACAGGCCTTAATGTGCTTAGTAATATACTATTTAAAACCATAATTTTATCCCTCTGCAATATACAGTCACTCTTCCTCATCATTTACCCAGCTAATGAATGCCAGCAATTAGTAAAATGTAATCCCATTGCACAATCATTTTAATGCTTTTAGCACTCAGAAAAGTAAACACCAAATTAATACTGCTCAAGCCATATCAGATCCTAGTTGGAAGCAAGCAATTATAGTTCAGCTCCTCAGGTGTAATTAAATGATTGGAATGATTTAGTTCCATAAATGCAAGTTAATTCATAAGCAAGCAACAAATATACTGGGAGTAATTACAAGAAACATTGACAGTCTAAGCAGGGCAAATTCTTTTATGTGCCTGAAGTAGTAATATGCTGCCCTCTACTGGGCATATAAGTGATTATCTCAGGCCAAAAACAAAAAAACCCCACAATAAAACCTAACTTTTAGAAAGCCACTAGACAAAATAATAAGTAATATTAATTTAGTTTCATCCCTTATTCCAAAAACTTAAATGTTTGGCTTATATCATGATAATTTATAGACACCCAGATAATTAATGTTTTTGCCAATAAAGCTCTGAGTCCCCAAACACACCAGGTAATTCCTATATTTTTAATGAAACCAAATCATGCTTATATAACATCGACAGACAGACTGCAAGTGAAACTTCCTGTACCCATCTGGACTGCCAGTCAATGCCTATGTTCTCTCAATGGTAAAAACTAACTGGACTGTTACAGTTAATAACTAAACTATGTTTTTATATGTAGTGAAATTTGCATGAAAAATATAAAACAAAATAATCAATATTATTGTGATTTTACAAAATGGTCTCAAATTCATTGTTTTTAATAAACTTCAATAATCAAAACAAAACCATGAGCACTGGCACAATTGTCATTATAAGTAGATATTAAAATGTAGAGAGTAACAAGTACTACACAAAATAAAATGCATCCTGGTCTTACGTAAGCCATTCCCAACTTCTTACTTTTTTAAGGCAAAATTCGGAACAAATGTATTTGTATACTCATTATTTGGATAGCCCTTAACTTTTCACACTAAACTTTCAGGAGCTCATTTATTATACTTTTAAGTTGTGCTATAATCAGTAAGTCTGTGTTAAAAACATATGCTTGTAGCACTAAACCCAATCAATACCACTCCTTTGTCTTTCTGCAGAATTGAACGTGTTCTCTAATAAAATACTGCAGTTAGCACAATAAATGTTTACTTCTTCAATAAATGCAAATGGTACTAGCAAAAAATAATGCTTAATACTACACCAATATTTTGGGGGAAAGAGAGAGCATTAAATTAATGACCGTTTAATTTGCTTTCAAATGCATTAAAATAACCATATACAAATGATAAAGATAAATCAAACATTAAGAAGTCCTGTCACTAAGTTTAAAATGTACAGCACATTTGCTTTGCCCTTGATGTCACAGTCTTATTTTTCAATTCATATCTTGTACACTGTAAGTTAATTGCTTTCGGAAAGTACTTATTATTCATGTAAAAATTAATGTGCCAATGTGTTTAAATCCTCTTAAATGACCATTCATGCATCTTTCTTCAAGTACCAATGAAATCTGTCAAAGACATCAATGCAAAATGATCTTAAAGGAAAGTTCTAATAGACATTTTTTTCAGCTAACACAAGATTTTCATATTCACCAACTTTACTTAAATTCCATTAATTTTTTAAGCTACTTTTAATAAATTCACCAAGTAAAATTTTTAGGCCCCATAGTCTGTCATTTGTGTTCCAGCTGACATTATGAATATTAATAACAGTGTTATCCTGATTAAATAGGCTTCATAGGAAATCCCTGTGAATCCTATAGCTCAGACATCTCATTTTTCCAACTCTTTATGAATTTGGATTCAGACATTAAACTGGAAAAATCTTAAAAAACAGATTTAGTGGTACATTTGCATATTATTAAGCAAAAATTAGATGTTTTAATGATTCAAACAATTAAAACATATATCTACATATAACAGCAGTAGACGATTTCTGTAAACATGCAACATATTTTACACTTCTATCCTTTTTAAGACAAAGGATTAAGACTAATAAAATGCTAATTCCTGTCCTTACCTTAAAGATTTGATATTAAGAACTTGTTTTCAGTCAAAAATTATATATTAACATTATAATTAGTGAGAATGATTTACAGTAGACAATCAGATAAGTTGAGTTTCTTAATCAAAATGCTATAACTTACTACATTACAGATAAAACATAAATTACTTTACCATTACTAATCTGTACCAGGTTCAAGAAGCAAAGTAAAATCACTTTACAACTAAAGTTTGTTTGTAAATTATGCTGGAGAAAATTACCTACATTAAAAAAAACTTCTAATATAATCATATTAGCATCTGTTAAATTAAAATCTTCTCCATCACAGATTCCTAAGTTTATTCCTCTAGGTTATTTTTTTCTTTTTTATTTTTTTAATTACGATCCAGACATCTAGGGTATCTCAAAATTATTTTTAATTCTGAGAAATTTTCAGTATAATAAAAAAGGAAGTGAATCATATTATGTTGAAGAAAAATGAATAATAATTTAGCTAACAGCATACCCCTTTCTCTCTACGTCCCTGGGAATCTCAATATATCTGACAAAGTTCCCTACATTCACCCATCAAAAAAATGTAGACTGAAAAAATTTAAACAAACATCTCTGTGCTCTCAAATGTGACTTGACTTTCCTGTTTACTCAGCATTAAAATACTTCATGAAACAAAATTTGTTCTTTGACCAGTTTAAAATTTCTAATCAGCCTAAAAAATTATAAGTAATTCTGACATTTACTCTTTAAAATTAAATAATGCCTTTTTGATAGAGAAGCATTTAAAAATGGGATTTCGTTGCCCAATGTAATAGCACTCAGGATTTCTTAAAACTCATTTTAAATAGGAGATGTTCTTCCTACCTTCCTCCACAAAGCCACATTCTAACGAAGGTTTTTGACTGACTTTGGTTGATGGCATATTTTTCATATTTCCTTAGTTTAATAACAAATTTGTATAAATTGAATCCAAGTATCAAACTAGGAATCATTTATAATGCTGTATTTTATCCAACTATAACTCTAGAAAAACTCTGAATTTTTTATTTCCTGGATTGAGAAATGTTGATAATCTCTGCATTGAAATAGTTTCATTAAATGGCCAAAGGAGAGCACTGTATTTCAGAGAGGCAAATGTTTTATCACATAACACAACATATATAAGTACATGTCCTACTATTGGATTTTCATCTTATTATACAAAAATCTTTCAAACTTTCACAGCCCCCGCTATATTCTCTCTCCAAAAGAATTCTGTTCACCCAGTGTGCCCACTCCCTGCAAAGCTCCAGACCACTCAAGTTTCTCAGAGCTGGGTAAAGTAAGAGAAGGTCAGGGATAAAGGGTAAGGGATAAAAGTGGCCCTGTACCATAGCTATAAAAATTTAAAAAGCATATACTATTTGACCCCACAGTTCCACTAAAAATATTTACAAAAATTCATAAAACATATTTTTATGTACAAAATACTCAATGAAGCACTGTTAATTTCTAAGAGCAAATACTTATGCTCCAAATCATACTGGACTTCTTTTTGTTTCTCAAACACATCAAGCTTATTCTTGACTCAGAGCTTTTATACTTGCTATTCCCTCTGCCTAGAAGTCTCTTCTCCACATTCCTAAGCCATTTTTCTCATTATTCAGGCCTTGGTCAAAAGTTATCCCTTTAAAGAGGTTTTGCGTGGCCATTCTATCTAAAATAGAAACTCTTCTCTCATCACATTTCCTAAGCTCCTGCCTTCATGAAACTGGTTTGTTTAGGTTTTATTTCATTGTTTTTGATATGTCTCAGCAAACTATGCATATGAAAGTTACATGTAAACAGGGCCCTTGATTTTCTCCTTCATCCCTATATCCTTAGAAGAGTATGTGGTATAAAATAAGGACTTAGTATACATTTGACAAACAGACAGGTGGATGGACAGATGGAGGGACAGATGACTAGCAGGAAACTAGAACTAACATAAATGTCCATCAACAGAGAACTGGTAAAAATAAAATGTGAATCAACCATATAGCAAATCCATATGGTTTATATCACAAATGCAAGAGACCTATGTGTACTATCTACAGAAGATTCTCTCAACAAATATTTGTTAACCATCTATATACTATGAACCAGATACTGTTCTAGAAGTTAGATATAAAATAGTGAATAAGAGAAATAGATTTCCTATGCAAATATATCCTTGGTTAAAAGGCATAAAACATGGATAAATTAAAAAACAGAAAAAATGTAAAAGTAAGTTATATACATACTTGAATACGCACGGTATGTTTTTTCTAAAAAGATAGATAGGAAACTATTACCAGTGGTTGGTCTAAAGAAAGGGCCAAGAGTTGAGGTGTAGAAACTGAGAAAAGGAAGGAAAGAAAATTTATATTTCACCTTATATTTGTATATGCAATTTGACTTTTTTACAATGTACGTGTATTACTTTTAATTTAATAATTAAATATTTATAAACAACCTTAGAATTTCATAGGAAACCTTGGAGGATGTTACAACTGAGAGATCCAAAAGGAAGTGACCTTTATAACAACCTTGAAACTTTGAAAAAAGTATTACCTAATTAACCTTCTATAATCATACTTCATTATGGTTCTTTGCCTGCATGCTTGCTTGTTTGCTTGCTTGGTTTAAGTAGAGTAAAACGTTCAAAATAAACATGTATGGCAAGACTTTTTTTGAATAGAGAAGTTCAAAATGTATGATTTTTTGAGAATTAAGTAAATGTTTCCCAAAACCACATTTCTTAGTTCAGTTAGGGACTATTTACAATAGTCTGAGACTTCTGGAGTGTAAAGTTTAAACGATTTCTAATGAAGATAAACTGTTTTATGACTATTGTATGTCTGTCACGGATACTTTTCCTTTGTTATATGCTTTAGTGTTCAAAAATTGCTATCAAAAGACTACTTACTTTCCATTATTGAGGGTCAATGTAATGGTTAATTTTATGTGTCAACCTGACTGGGCCAAGAGATGGCCAGATAGTTGTTCAAGCATTATTCTGGGTGTGTCTGTGAGGGTGTTTTGGGATGAGATTAACATTTACATCAGTATGCTGGGTAAAGTGGATTGCCCTCGCTAACATGGGTGGGCCATTCAATCAGTTGAGGGCATGAAAAGAAAAAAAGGCTGACCTCCAGAAAGCAAGAGGGAACTCCTCCTGCCTTATTGCCTTGCACTAGGACATCAGTTCTTTCCTGCTTTCAGACTCCAAAATATGGACTTTTTTTAGGTTCAAGCTTGCTCATCTTCAGACTAGAACTACATCATCAGCTCTCTGGGGCTGCCAGCTTGCCAAATGCAGATCTTGGGACTTATTAGCTTCCATAATCACGTAAGCCAATTCCTTATAATAAATCTGTGTGTGTGTGTGTATGTGTGTGTATCTCTTATTGGCTGTTTCTCTGGAGAATCCTAACCAATACAGTCATAAAAGGACATCAAATTAAGAAGACATAAATATTTGGTATTTCAAATATATGGCTTCCACATTTTCAAAATTTGGAGGGTAAAACAATGTATCATTTTAAGTAATACAGTAGTCTTCAGTGCCAGTTGCAAATGGTGCTTTGAAAATGGATACAGAACTGCTCAGCCTACTGATTAAAAAAAGAAAAGCAAAATTTAAAAATTAGTATTATTTTCAGAGGACTAATCATTTTCCAGGATTTGCCAAAATATCCTAAAATGTTTTGCCCTAAGCAAACTAAGCTAAATCACTTAATCTAGCACAGAACAAAATATAAAAACAAAGTCATCTTACAGAATAGTTTCTCCAGGGAACAGTCTGTTTTCTTAAGATTCATGTGGGTGCCAAGTCCTCATGCAATGACATACTATTCTTCACACAAACGCTTACAATTTCCATACAACCAATTAAAGTTCTTGGCAAATCAGAGGTAAAAAAGTATTAGAGCAAGTTAAGTCAATCTATAATTACAACTGTTATAAGCAGCCACTTGAAATCAAATAAAACAATAGCTATCAGAAAATATCTTTCAAAAATTAAGTAAAAATAATCATTTTGGTTTTTAATTCATCATATATTATAATGCTTACTAAAAGATTCTCTCAAACTAAACAAAAGCCAAAATAATTTTCTATAGTTTCTGTGGTTTAACAATAAACACTAACAAAGAGACATTAACAAATAGAGGTATATGTGAGAGAATAAATATACTCTAATAACAAGTCATATTTTGAGTTTTCAACATTTAATAACAATTTTATAACTGATACAATGTTTATGCAATTTGTTAAGATTACTATACCTAATCATTCCTAATAGACAGCACTGCATGCAAACTATGTACTTAATTTTTAAGAACTATAATATTAAAGTCAGTGTATAGATTGTAGAATACAATTACTAGAAATCAAGTTTTTAAAGCTAGTAAAATAAATGTTAGGCTTATAGCTCTAATTTCTTGTTCAATATCAAGAAAGTCACAGCCACCATCATTTATTTTTCTGAGAAACTACAAAATATCATTTGATTTCTTAGGAATCATTCTTTCTCACCCTTATGGTGCCAGGAAAAAAAAGAGTCATTCTTAATAAATGTTTTCATTAATGAAAAGTACACAGTAAGAATGTGATCCTAAAAGTTATTCTAGAATAATAACGTATTACAAAAATAAAAAATATAATAAGCCAAATTATATACACAAATTCCCTTGAAGAAATAGTTTTATTTTTATTGCAACTTAAAATCATAATTTCACCTATAAATTATATGTATTATACTATCTCTTTTTTACTCAAAAGTTTCTTAGATCTAGAAATATACGTTCAACTAAGTCTGTTTCAGAACTTCTTAGGATCTAAAAGTATATGTTCAACTAAAAATCTGTTTTAAAAATGTTATATTAAAAAAATTATCTCAAAATAGCAAATCTGAATTAAAATTATCTATAAAATTAATGTAATTAATGT
Source organism: Avahi laniger (assembly GCA_963575035.1). Lineage (NCBI taxonomy): Eukaryota > Metazoa > Chordata > Mammalia > Primates > Indriidae > Avahi > Avahi laniger. Next base: position 37,287 of record CAUYSK010093041.1, read on the forward strand.
AATGAAAGTTTCATCTCTATCTTGTGTTGACTTATGTAATACAATGATTACTGCAAAATGGCTGTGTGAGTAACCTGACATTTTATACTACTAATTCTGTAAGAAAACCTTTTATAAACTGCAAATAAAATGAAGGGAAACCAAAAATTGAACTTAATCCTGTCATAAATATTAAAACTATTATGAAAAGACAATCAAACCTTATATGCTTCTTTATGGAAGTATGTATCACTAATAAGTATTACCCTGGGGTGGGAACAGGAGATGGGGGAGAGGAACAGGATTCACAGGACAGGCAGAGTAAGGGGATATGGATGAAACAAGATTAACCCAGCACAAACCACGAAGGATAATTATTGAAGCTGGGTAATGTGTACATAAGCCCTTGTCATTCCGTTTTTCTACTTTTGTATACGTTTGTAATCTTCTATAACAAATAGCTAAAATATTTATTTCAAAATAAAAAAGAATAAACAGCATTTGTTACTATTATTTGTTATTCGGCAAAATTTGCTGAATAATTATTTCACAGAAGGGAAAAGAATATTTCCTTTTACATTAGAACGCTAGCAAAATCCCATGGTATCTCATGTCTGATATATATATACGTGCAATAAACATTGTATAATACCTTTCATGAACATATACATATATATCCCACAAAATTCTATACTGCATGTCATTTAGAGAAAAGCCTACAAATTTAATTTTAGCATATAGGAACTGAAACAAAAATGTTATCAGCTAAGAGATATGTACTTTATTAAAATGCTTTGGAATTACTCCCTGACCTTAGATGTAACAATTTTCTGAAGCTAAGACCTTATGTTACCAGTGACCTTGTGCACATGGGAAACAGGGTAGGTATACTGTCACCTTTAGCAAACATTTTCCTCACTAAGCTACTTAGAGGCATCTGCTATACCCTGAAGCAACATACCAGTTACTGCTAGTTATTTGCAATGTAAGTAATCAAGCTTATCATTTTTGGAGTCATAACTACATGAATCTGAAATATTTCCTAATTTTATTTTAAAAGAAATTTATTTCCATTGTAGATGTTTCCCATTTACAGAGCAGTGATATTTCTTTGTATATATATAATTTTTAAATTAACAAAGATGATGACTTTCACAGAAGAATCATAAGCAGACATAGTGGCAATGAGTGTACAATTATGTCTCAAAATTTCAACACCTTTCACCATTTAATAGGTATTAAGTCCATACTCAAACCAATAAATTTAGGTAAATTTATAATTTATCACAATTTTTAAAATAATTTTAAAAAATAATAACTTTTCATACCAGTAAAAGAAATAAGTATGTCTATAATCTTTTACCAGGGTGAAATGATAGCTTGCTATAGGTCAGGTCCTGCATCTAGTAAGATTCTTTTTTGACTCTTTATTCAAGGGACCACAAACTCAAATCCCATTCTGGTTGAAAAAATTAAGCATTTGCCGGAATGCCCTCTGATACCTACCATTCCAAACTTTGAAATACTGACTAAAAGATTTTTAAAAATATTTTAAAAACATAGATAAGCTCAAAAGGAAGAAAGAGAAGTGTTCACATGTCAAAATCAAACATAGCAGTGAACAGGACTTAAACTAAGTAGTCCATGAGAATATTGAGACCAAACAGGCTTAAGAGTTACCGTTCAACTACACAGACTCTCCCTTTCCTTAAATAGCAATCAGATATCTCTAACCACCAGCACAATGTCTTAGCCAGACACAAGCCACAGGCCAAGTTTGGTGCAAAAGTTAACTATTTAAGATTAAAGTCAAGGTTGGGTGTGGTAGAGACTGAGGCAGGAGGATCACTTGAACCAGGAGTTTGAGGTTGCAGCAAGCTACGATTGGGCCACTACACTCCAGCCTGGGCAACAGAGCAAGACCATGTCTCAAAAAAAAAAAAAAAAAAGAAAGATTAAAACCAAAAGCCTTTGCCATAGTGGGGCAGAGAAACCAAGTCTGTACTTAAGCCAGTCAACTGACATAAACCTGCTTGGTTGTCTTAGAACCTTAAGAGTGCAGCCAGAGATTTAAAAACAAAACAAAACCAAAAAAACAAAGGCATGAGGCAGACTCCAAAATAATTTCTTTTGAAAATAAGCTCATAGCAAAAAAAAAATAAAAAAACCTGTAAGATATATGAAAAAATCTGATATAAAGAAAAATAGTATAGACATACAGAAAAGAGAGGTGGGGATTCATATTTGAACAACTAGAGATAGCAAAGCAATCTGAAATCAACATAGGCATAATTTTTCAATTGCCAAATAGATAAAGCAACAAAATCCATTAATATCAGGCAGTTATTAAATAAGCATACTAAGATTAAAAAAAGAACCAAGTAGAAATGACAAATATATTCACTGAAGTTGAAACTCAATAGATGAAGTAAAACTAGACCATAGAACAGTGGAACAGAGAATTAATGATTTGGAAGAAGAAGTGATTTCCCAAAATGTAGCACAAAATAATACAGTTGGAAAATATAAAAGAGAAGAAAAGATACAATTAAAAAGCTCTAACATATGTTTAATAAGGATTAGAGAAAAGTAGGACAGAAAAAAGACGGAGAAGCAAAACAATTATACACCAATTAGTGTAGAAAATGTGTCCCAGGGAGAGAATACCTGAATAAGGAGAGCAAGATCACATAATTCCTATGGAGATACATTCTCAGTATCATAATCTGGCAAAGTTCTTTCATTGTCTTCAAACTCCCTGAAACTATGACACTTCTATGTTGTTTTGTTAGCTGCAAATCATAGAGTGATATACATAATAACTTTCATAATACCAAGGGATGTTTAATAATCATAAGCCTGTTGATCATTATCCTGTTTCATCAACCTTTATATGAAACACAAGGAGATATAACTGCATGTTAATATCTAGTATGATATCATTTCTTCACTTTTTACAGTCCAGCACTACCACTTGCATGCCTCCTGTCAACCAACTTGGTCAAAACTGTTTCCAAAAATCAAAATACATGGCAGAAAACAAAGCCACACTCACAGGCTGAGAACATTTAGTACAGTAGTCTGTAATCTTAGTTATCACTAGGTAAGAGCATCTGATAGCACTCAGAGCATAGGAAAAATATGTATTCGTGATGTTCTATAAAGTATTTATTTATATATCTAGAAATAAATTAGGCTCAAAAAAAAATCACCCCACCCTACCTACACATTCCTTCTCAGAAAGCTGGTAGAGAACATGCTTCAGCAAAACAAGGCAGCAAGGCAGGAAAGAGAAAAACACTGTTGCAGGAAGCAGGGAACATCACAGGAAAGAAGTGAAAGGAATACCCAAGGTAATGGTGAGAAAAGCACAGATAATAGTTATATACCAGGCATATAAGAAAACCATTCAAAGCTGAAGACATTAAGGAAACTCCAGGAGCAATTTGTTCAGGAAACGGGAGGTTGAAAATAATAAATACACAAAAAACTAAGCAACAAAATAATAAGACTACAAAAAGCTAGGCAGGGGAAGACAAAAGGGAAAATAATAGAAACATACTACATTTATCAGTTGTGAATAGCACCTTCACAATCATAATAATGTAAACACTACATATTTTATAATAGAACCATATTTAAACGATGAGAAAACAAAGTGAACGTGTATACTAGGAGTAGAGGTATCAAAGAGAGCTATATTTTTGTGGCAGTCACTTGGACTGACTCTCTCAACTTTCATTCTTCCCATTTGAAAGAAGTAAACACTAAAAGTTATACTTCCCAGTCTCTTTGTAGCTCATGTTCTGATGCAAAATAGCTTCTACCAAGTATTAATAGATATATTCCAGCAAGATATGGAATGAGAAAGTAAAGAGAAAAGGTCATCCGCTTGTCTTCAGCATCTAAGGTCAGACTGACATGAGGTTTCTGGTGGCTGAGACTCTCCAGTCCAATTCCAGTGTGAGCCTCCTAGACATGATATGAATTGTAGTGGTCATGGCAACAGTGACAGCTTTCTGATCTCTAGATTGTAACAATAATATCATGACCTTGAACCATGATCTGGAGATGGTCCCTAATTCCTGTTTCAATACTTGGAATAATTTTATAATTCTCTTAATTCTCTATATAAAGGCCCTTTCTGCCCGAATGTTTTTTGTTTTCTGTCCTGTAATGTGACTAATACATCTTCCTCATCTTCTATGGCAAGAAGTCAATGAATTATGATAAAACTGGAGGGGAAGAACTAAGAAGCAGAAATGTAAGCATGCTATATAGAAATATGGAGGTACATTTCAAAAGGATTGGCCAGAAGATTTTATAATAAGCCTCTTAAAATTTTGACTCTTTTAAGAAATGGGCAATAAAACATTCTGAAAATGGATAGTGGTGATGGTTATATAACAATGTGAATGCTACTGAACTATACATTTAAAATGGTTAAAATGGTAAATTTTGTTACGCGTATTTTACTACAATAAAAAAATCAGAAAAGATTTTAAGATACAAGAGTTTTACTGCCTCACACCAATATATGACAGCATTTCATAACAAAATGCACTGTGAACTAAATATGAATAGAATATCAGTTCAATAAAAACCAAACTTTCAGATAGTCATCCTAATTCTTTCCACTATCACTCTTTTCTCAGCTGCTTGGATGGAATTATTCATACTACGTAACTTGACTCCTCCCATAAAGGTTCACCATTCTATTTTCACAGCATAGTCCGGTGCACGATTTGTAGTTAAAAATTGAGTTCCAGTAAACACATTTTTACTACTACACTTAGGCTTCAACTAAACCATTTTTAATTTACTTCTTAACTTTGAGATATAATTCACATTATGTAAAAATGCATCCATTTTAAGTGTGCATTTGATGAGTTTTGAAAATTATCTACAATGATATAAGAAACACTGCCATTCATCTGTTTAAAAAAAAAATGTGTCAGCATCTTAAAAAAAAAAAAGAATGAAAGAAACACTGTCATAAAAAAGTTCCCTTCATGCCCCTTTGCAATAAATCTACCCCACTCCCTAATCCCAGGCAATGACTAAGCTGTGTTCTTTTACTACATATTAGCTGTCACTTTTAGAGTTCTGTTAAAATGGACTCATAGTACATATTTAAGCAGCTTCTGGCCAAAATGTGATTTTGTTCAGGCTCAATCACAGGCACTTAAAAAGGCTTTACCTGGCAGCCCTCACAGGGGGAAACTGCCCTTTCCACACTAGACTTTGCCCACCCAATGCCCTGTAGTCCCTAAAGAGAGTTGCAATCAAAAAATTCAGTCCCCTCCTGGCCAGCCATCCTCATATGCATAGCTGCATTCCTAGCCCAGGAACTTAATCAGAGGCCTCTTTATTTTAAGCCTTTGGCCAGGAACTTAACCTACTTAACTGAGAGAGGAAGAAGGCAAGGGGGTTTAATATTAAAGACACTTTTCTCCAGGCTGACTTAGTAAACCGTACTTTTCCATTCCTAGCCCTTTTCCCTTTCCTTCCCCTGACCCCCATTTTCTCTGGGGCTCCATCAGCAATGAGATGAGCCCCATGTCTGTGCTGATCCAAGTTACTCTCAACCAGATGCATCATTCCATAGGAAAAATGGAAGAGCAGGGAGTCAATACTGCCTCTTACTTACACTACCATAGTAAGTAATCGAAGTCTTGACTGTTAATTCATTTTGGCTTATTATTTTATTGTTACTTTGACACCTAGCAGAGCAGCTCCTCAGCTCACCTTAGCCCCTGACAATATTCTTTTATATCTGAATTTTTTCACTTAGCATAAAGTTTTTTGAGATTCATTCATGCTGTTGTGTAAAAACAGTAGTTTCTTCATATTACTCAGAAGTATTCCACTGTATTGTATAAATATACTGCAATTTGTTTGTACATTCACCTGCTAATAGATATTAGATTTGTTTCTAGTTGCCAGCTATTATGAATGTTCTGGTACAAGGCTTTCTGCAGATATATGTTTTCAATTCTCTTAAATAAATATCTGGAGAAGAATTGCTGGATCATATTGACTACATAAGAAACTGCCAAATTGTTTTTATAATACATACATGTGTGAGAGTTACAGATGATCTGTATCTTCACTAATACTTTGTATGGACAGTCTTTTTAATGTTAGTCACTCTCTTGTGTAGGTAATCATAACTCATTGTGATTTAATTTGCATAACCTGATTAATGATAATATGCATCCTTTCAAGTGCTTACTGGCCATTCACAGATCCTCTTCTGAAGTGTCTATTTTTTACTGGGTTGCTTATCGTATCACCAAGTAGTAAGAGTTCTTTATATATTCTGAATACAAGTTCTCTGCAAGATGTGTCAATTCATACTGAAAATATTTTCTCCCAGTCTGTGGCTTGTCTATTCATTTGGTTGGCAGTGTCACTGAGAAAAATTTTTATTTTAATAATGTCCAATTTATAATTTTTTCTTTTAAGCTTAATATTTGTGTCCTAAGAAATATTTATCAACCTTAAGGTCACAGCAATTTTATTTTTCCTACAAGATTTATAGTTTTGGGCTTTACATTTAGATCAATGATTTATTTCAGATTTTATATATGATCATGAGGCAAGGATTGAGACTCACTTTTTTCCCACACAGATATATATTTATTCCAGCACCATTTGTTGAAAAAACTATACTTTCTCCATTGAGTTATCTTGGAAATAACTGAAAATCAGTTAACTATATATGTGTGGATCCATTTGGGGCTCTTATTGGGTTCTATGTCTATCCTTTCACTAATACCAAAGTGTCTTCATTATATGAGCCATTGCAGTAAATCTTGAAATCAGGTATTATACATCCTACAACTTTGTTATTCTTTTTTAATATTATTTTGGCTAGGCCCTTAGCATTTCCATATGAGTACTAGAATGGGCTTACAAAGTTCTTTTTTAAAAGCATGCTGGAATTTTGATGCACATAGAGTAATTAAGAAAGAATTAAAAGCTTAACCATACTGGGTCATACAATCCAGAAACATGGTATATCTATTTTTATCTTCTTTAATTTCTCTCAGCGATGTTCTATAGTTTTCAGTGCAAAGGTCTTGCAAGTAGTTTATAAAATGTACCAAAGTATTTTAGGCTTTTTGATGTTATTATAAATGTAATAATTTTATTTGATTTTTTCCAAATGTTCTTTGGTATACATAGAAATAAAAGTGATTTTTGTATATGGTTTCTGAATCTCACCACTTCCCTAAATTCACTTAAAAATTCTGTTCACTTTATTACAGAGACTTTTTATATACAGGATCATGTCACCTGCTAACAAAGACATTTTATTATATGTCTTCTTTTCCAGTCTGTCTACATGCTTTTATTTCTATAAAGCCATAGTACTTAAGACAGTGTGATACTGGTGCAAGGATACAGAAATGGACCAACAGAATAAGGAGCCTAGAAACAGATAAATATATAGAAAGAGTCACTTGATTTATGGCAAATGATGCACTGCACTTCAGTAAGGAAAAGGTGGTCATTTCAATAAATGATACAGGACTAACTGGATATCCATAAGGAAAAATTACCCTTGATCTCTACTTTATCGTATACCAAATGTTATTCTAAGCTAGATCACAGATCTAAAAGTAAAATCTAAAGCAACCATGTTTCTAAGAAGAAAACAAGGAAGAAGATCGTATTGACCTTGGGATAGGCAAAGATTTCTTTAAAATGACACATAAAACATTACTCCAAAAGATTAACCAATTGGACTTCATTAAAATTAAGATTTTCTGTTCATCAAAAATACCACTATGAGAATGAAAAGGCAAGCTACAGACTGGGAGAAAATATTTGTAACATGTTTAACTGACAAAAGATTCACATTCAAAATATAGCCATCCCTCAGTATACATGGGGGAGTGGTTCTAGGACTCCCACGTATACCAAAATCCATACACACTCAAGTCCTGCAGTAGGCCCTGCAGAACACACCTATACAAAATATCAGCTGATGTAGTGGCTCACGCCTGTAATCTCAGTGACTTAGGAGGACGAGGAGGGAGGATCACTTGAGCTTGGGAGTTTAAGACCAGCCTGGGCAACATAGTAAGATTGCTTGAGCCCAGGAGTTAAAGACCAGCTTGGGCAATACAGCAAGACCCTCTCTCTAAAAAGTTTTAAAAATTAACCAGGCATAGTGGCATGCACCCATACTCCCAGCTATGTGGGAGGCTGAGACAGGAGGATTGTTTGAGTCCAGGAGTTAGAGGCTTCAATGAGCTATGATAATAGCACCACTTCACTCCAGCCTGGGTGACAAAGCAGATCTTGTCTCTAAAGGAAGAAAGAAAAGAAAAGTTGGCTATCCATATAGGTGGGTTTCATATCCCACCATGGCTATTAAATATATTTTCAATCTGTGTTTGGTTGAAAATTGAAAAAAATCCAGGTATAAGTGGACCTGTGCAGTTCAAACCTGTGTTGTTCAAGGGTCAACTGAATATTTTTTAAAAACTCCTACAAATCTACACAAGACAGACAACACATTTTTTCTGTTAATGGCCAAATAAACAGAACTGTCATTGTGGTAAAGATGTAAAACAACTGGAACTCTTGCATTCTGTCCTACTCATGTGACATAAAAGTTGGCTAATAAAACCTAACTAAAACAAGGCTTGGCCGAAGCTATGAAGCTTTTGGAAATAATGTAAGCCAGAGATAGTAGGGACATTCTAATCTCTAAAAACTAATTTAGTATTCCTTACTGACCACTCTTTAGGCAGGAAGCCTAGAGACTAATCAAACTATTTGGGTCTTGGCAAAACCACATCTTCCACCTAAGGATGCTGCTAAGCCTGTAAATAAAGTTAAGGGGAAAAATCTGAATTTGAATAAGGCCATAAGCCAAAATAATCAATAAAAGATTTATAATCGATCATCAGCCAGGCAGTGCCTCTAGGTCCTAGAATCTAGGACATTTATGACCTCGATGCTCAAATTATTTTAGAATTACCCTTGCTACTGACACAGGAAGGAAGACAGGAGCCTTGAGCAGAAATCAATCACTACACCTCAGCGGACTCTTGGGAAAACATCAGCAGAGATTAGAAAGCTGCCTGAATCAGGTGTTCAATACAGCCCTTTTAAAAGGCTACAGCTACTTTGTATTGGACATTGGTAGAAACTGCACCTATTATCAAAGGTCATCAAACAAACAATTCTGAGGTAAGAAATACTCATCATGCCCTGGATGCCATCAAAGAATCATTCAGATAGGAATGCCACTCAGCAGAGCTCATTGATATCACAGAAATGTCACATGCAAGAGTGTGCTGCAGGGGTAAGTTCAGGAGGAGTTTATTGCAAACTGGCCACTTCACTACCTTGGAAGCCACTGAAGAAACGTCCACTCAGGACTTCCCAGTAAGGATTGCCCTTGCATGTGAATCCTATGATCTTCTCCCAGCCAAAGAGCAATAGGCCACTTGGTCTAACAATGAGAGTTCCTTAACCATAATGGAGTACTAAAGCCGGCTTGCAAAAAGCCACTTATGTCTCTTTCCTACTTCAAAATAGGTGGTGCCATGTTTTTAGCTGGAAATTCAGCCATGGTCAAAGTATTCATACTGTGAAAAAAAATAAATGCCACAAATAAGGGCTTTTTATTTTTTTGGCCAGAGAGCCAATACTTTACTATTTACCAGCATACCACTGCCTGCTTGAGGGCTGTAATGTTTTTTGAAAAATCAGCCATATACAGCTTACAGACAGTAAAAACGTCATACAACACGGTAAAGGTAATCTGCACAATGGGCTTTTTGGGAAAGATCTGAACATTCACAAAAGCTTGGGTCATTCTGGTATGATCTGGCAAAAAGGCCTTAGGCAATTGAGCAATAAAATACATAGAATACTATGTAAAAATACTATGTTTTCATAGTAAAAAGAGTAAAGTGTTGGTTCAGTGGAGGGCTGGAATGCTGAGGCAAATGCCCAGTGAGACTTCTAGAATTAGCCTCTTGAGTTAATGAAATGAGAGACCATTGGGTTGCTCAAGCAATACAAAGATAGGACAAATAGAAATATATCCCCTTGAGCTGAGTAAGACTGTATAAAAAGTCAAAGGGGAATATCAGCAAAATGGTAGACTAGAAAACTCCAAACTCTTGATAACCCTGAGAAACAACAAAACAACACAAACTGTCCGAACCAACTATGTTGGAGCTTTGGAAAACAGTTGGTTTACAGCAGCCAAAATAAAACCTAATCATGAAAAATGACAAGAAAGTTTTATGGCATTTTTCATCACTTTTCCCCACCACCTCCCCTATGCAGTGGGGGTCTTATTCTTCAAGTGGTTCCTTCCCTCTAAGCAGAGGAAGCACAGCAGACTTGATATGCAAATCACTGTGTATGTCTGTGTTAACCTGTCTGGGAGACATTTGAAGAACTGACACAAGATGTTCCTCTGTTTCACCTAGCTCAGAACTCAAGAGGGGAAAACAGTAGGCACAGTTTGGAAAAAGCTGCAAGATGACAAGAGACCCACAGAAGCCTGGGGCAAGAAATTACCGGTGGAGACATAAAATAGACCACATCTACAGCCTGGAAGACAAGCTGGAGTGAGTCTCTCTGGGGAATTAACACACGACAAACAGCCAACTACACTGGGAAATGTAGAAAGCCATCAAATGACCAGGTAAAACACATGTCCAGAAAAAGACCTGCTATCATAAGCTTTCACCTCAGGCTGATCCCTGGGCTCAAGCAAACCTAGCTAAGGGCTGAAGGAGTACCCCAGCACAGAAGGAAGAGCCCCTGGCATTCAAGAAAATTTGTGTAAAACAAACATTAGCTGAACATGAGCTAAGTGACCAGACATCACTGATCACATACAACAAGGAACAGTCTGCAAAAATAATTTGGAAAAGTCTCAAAAGTACTATTACAGCCTTCAACAGTTAAAAAAAAAAACAAAGAATCTGAATAGACATTTCTCCAAAAAATGGCTAATAGGCACATGAAAAGATGTTCAACATCATTAGTCAAATCCAAATCAAAACCACGATATTACTCATATCCAATAGGATGGCTATTATAAAAAAATTGAAAATACCAAGTGTTGGCAAGAATACGAAAAAATTAGAACCTTTGTGTATTGCTGGTAGGAATGTAAAATAACACAAAAGGAAAAATACTTTATGATTCTACTTATCTGAGGTACCTAGAATAGGCAAATTCATGGAGACAGAAAGTAGAATAGAGGTTACCAGGAGCCAGGGGAGAGGGAATCAAAGGCTATTGCTTAAGGGGTACAGAGTTTCTGTTTGGGCTGATGAAAAATTCTAGAAATGAATAGTGGTAATGGCTGTACAACACTGTGAATATACTTAATGCCACTGAATTATCCACTTAAAGGTGGTTAAAATGGTAAATGTTATCTTATGTATATTTTACTATGCACACACAAAAACAAGGATAGATCCTACCTGTGACTAATAATTAGTCCTCTAACTATATCATGTACCACACACACAAAAAAAGGTCAATAGTAATGGTTCCCAAATTGTGTGTCAAGGTATCCCCAAACGCTGTAGCAAGCACAAAAGGATTAAATATTTTAAATTTTCAAGAGAAACAATGACATCTGTTGAATATTCCATGAACTACTAGTTCATTGTTAGAACATTAGGTCTCATTTTTTTCAATGATATTGTATCTTTACAAATATGGGTTTTCAGCAATTACTGGGATAAAAAGCAAGTACCATGCAAAAATCAGTTTGGAACAAGAGAAAAGCTTAGTAGCAGCATGAAAATAATACTAAGACACTAAGGGCATCAAGAATAAAGTTTGGGAACTTCTGCTTTAAGAATTCAGCAAGTGAGCTGGGCTCGGTGGCTGACGCTTGTAATCCTAGCACTCTGGGAGGCTGAGGCAGGTGGATCGCTCAAGGTCAGGAGTTCGAGACCAGCCTGAGCAACAGCGAGACCCTGTCTCTACTAAAAATAGAAAGAAATTATTTGGACAACTAAAAATCTATATAGAAACAATTAGCCGGGCATGGTGGTGCATGTCTGTAGTCCCAGCTAGTTGGGAGGCTGAGGCAGTAGGATTGCTCGAGCCCAGAAGTTTGAGGTTGCTGTGAGCTAGGCTGAAGCCACGACACTCTACTCTGGGCA
>CAUYSK010093043.1:0-40165 GCA_963575035.1 Avahi laniger
TGTAATCCTAGCACTCTGGGAAGCCGAGGCGGGCGGATTGTTTGAGCTCAGGAGTTCGAAACCAGCCTGAGCAAGAGCGAGACCCCGTCTCTACTAAAAATAGAAAGAAATTAATTGGACAACTAAAAATATATAGAAAAAAACTAGCCAGGCATGGTGGCGCATGCCTGTTGTCCCAGCTACTAGGGAGGCTGAGGCAGGAGGATTGCTTGAGTCCGAGAGTTTGAGGTTGCTGTGAGCTAAGACGATGCCAGGCACTCTAGCCCAGGCAACACAATGAGACTCTGTCTCAAAACAAAAACAAAAACAAAAACAAAGAATTGAAACCCAATAACAGATCACCAATTTCCCATTCCTTATGTCTTTTTAAATTCCAGGCTCTCTCCTCACATTCTTCCTCAGTTCCGTTGCATATATTCTGTTTGGCACTTGGTAAGATTTTGGGTTTCATCCCTTCCAAGACATGTCTCTTCGTTTTCACTGTGATCTCTTAGTTTACAAGAGGAGAAACTTCTGCTGCAGATCTCTAGTAGACAGATTTAGAATAAAGTTGAAACTGTATAGCTTCTGCGCAGAAACATTGTCAGTCAATCTAGCAGTTGTTAATAATAACAAATGGATTTTTATAGACTAATTTCTTTGAGCCAGCTAAAATATTTTCAACCAGTGAACCATTTCCCAAACAATTAAACATTCTGATTTTTCTCATCCATACCCTCTAATTGCCCAGTATTTCAGCCATAAAAATAACATTGCCATTAAAAAAATGATCAGGTCTTTGTAAATCTGAATTTTAAAACTAAACACCTATATTTATTTACCAAATACTTTGCTACTTTTGAGAAAGTGAAATCGAACTTTCTTTTTTTAAGTTTTGTTGTTGTTAAAATGATATTGAATGCTAAATAATGTGTTTGTTTTTCAGCTGTTGTAAGTCTAAAGAGATTTTTTGAATACTTCAATTACAAAAACATTTAAAACATACAAACTTGTGCAATTTTTATTTTAATGAAGATGAGAAGTTCATTAAAGAAGATAAATATTTCATTAGATCTTAAATAAAACAAAGAGATTTTTTGGCTTCTCTCAGCACAAAATTCCTTTGAAAGATTAATTAATACATGCAAATTATGCAAATTAGACCCATGCAAATATTTTATGAAGACAATTAAGGGAACCATTAATTACTGCTTTTTTTGCTTCAGTGAGATTCATTCATTTAATTTTAATTTCACTTTAACTGTTTTGATGTATAATCTTGCAGCTAAGAACTTTATCTTTCCTGGCGGGTCACTTAAACTTATAAATTTCATCAAGTGAGCACACAGAAATCTGTAAAGATATTCTCAAGACTATGTTTAGTATCAAGAGAAATTTCTGACACAATGCACTCCCAGAAATAGGGAAACTGGAAGGGAATATGAGCTCATTCTTGGACAAGGTTCAACTGCTGGAAAAGCAATTAATTTGCTTTGGCTGTGCTAATATAGGGGAATTAGAAAGTGTGACACAAGACAAATAGAAATAATTAGTTCTCCAAAATGATGTTCTCATTAATATGGTTCGAACAGTAGAAATAAAAAAACATTATTGTGGCATGTCTGCATTCTGTCCCTAACCATGGGAGGTGGAATAATGCATCATAAGCATTTTTATATTTATAGTCTAAATGATGATGTTTTATTTTTTTTTCTAGAGAACAATTTATATCAAAGAGTGTTATATACCTGGAATATCTAAACATATACATGCCATCAAAATTAATAACATACTTTCCATAACCATGTATTTGTGTGATAATTTTTTATTTTGCTCATATAAATTCTGTATTTGTATGAATAGACTTGAAAACTAGAGGGGTTTTTTATAATTTAAATATTTTCAGATTACTCTCATGATTCTTGAAGCATAATAACATTTCTCAGAAAATTTTTTTAAAAGTTGTATTTATGCTCCATTAAAGAAGGCCTCTTTTTCTTAAAGTTTCTCTTAGATGGCCAGGCTACTTTTACTGCCTGCAATAGATACAGAAAGAGGAAGCAGGCTTTGTGATTATGAAACACTAGAGTTAGTTCTACTCTATATTACTAAATGATAACCTTCTTCAGCTTGGGTAGTCATCATTCGTATTTTCTACTGATACATTCTTCAGTGAGCAAGTTAATTGGATGTAATGACCATTCATTTTTCCCTTAAGGTAAAAACTCAAAGGAAAAAGCTATTACAAATAAATTTTCCTTAAATCTGAAGATGACACTATACTGTCTAAAAAATAAATTAATTTATGGACCATTATGAAAATAATTCCTAAATTACTTAGTATCATAATATAAAAATAAAAAAGTATCTTCAAAAAACATATATATATATATATAAAATATTAAAATGACAGAGGCTTATTTTTGTACCTGTTCTCTGACACTTCCCTCAACTCTGTAGCCAGTCATTGTTACTACTACGGTACCATAAAAAGATGTAAGTGAACATATATTACCATTGATGTTTGTTAAGATTTTTAATGATCTTTAAAAACAGGTGTTAAAATTAAATTGCCTTTCTTACAAAGATAATCTTATTTCATTCACTCTTAAATTTCTAAATTCTCCAAGTTTCTTTTGTATAGTATATACCATCTACATAGATGTATGTTATACCTTTTAAATTAGGATCATCTGTGAATTTAAGTGATACACTCTGTTTAACCACTCTTCCACATCACTAATTATGATGTTAAATCAAAATGGATCTAGCAGTGATCTTTAGCACCCTCTGCTAATATCTTTCCCAATTTCCATACATCACTATTCTTTGACTATAGGTCTTCAGACAGTATTCAAGCCTAACCACAAACATGTTCATGAGCAAGCCAAATTAATTCAATTTTTCTATTTTATCTATGCTAATAAAACATTATATATCCCATTAAAAATGCTCTGTTTCAACACTTAATAGCAATTTAGTTGCACGGTATCCACTTTTCTCTCTTTAAACTTTCAATTCCAATCCATTATCCTTGATATTCCTAGATAAAAGTGATTTCTATATCTCCTAAACTCTCATAGAGACAGCCCCTTATTATATTATTTTTACTAGAAAAAAATGTCAAATATATTACAAACTAAGCCAAATCACTATGCTTTAATTTACTTTGCCTAATCAAAATATCATCACAAAACCTCATGAAATGTCACAACTCAACACAGACATAGTATAACATTGGTGTTTTTTCCCCCATAAAAATCAGGAGTTTAGGACACTAGCTCTACAGAAATAATACACTAAAATAATTCTATGTGATGAATAACTATAGCTAGTTACATTTTTTTACTCTTTTGAGCAGCTTCATACTTAACAATGCACACTATTTCTATTTCATGTATAATTAGTTTAAATTATATTTTATTTTTTAATTTTTATTTCAGCATATTACGGGGGTACAAATGTTTAGGTTATGTATAATTTAAATTATGTAAGAAGACGTTCCAACAAAAACCTGCAAGAGGCCCTCAGCATTTGGAGTTGAAACATATCCACTTACACTCAAAGATTTACCTTTTTGTATATTTTTAAAAGAATAAAAATGTTTATACTGAAATTATGAGAAAATATATTCTAAAATTTTATAAAATATTAGAATTTATAAATATCCTTGAAACTTCCTATTTAATATTAATAATTGATTGTCCAGTTAAATGAGTAGTTAACAATGACCTATGATAACTATAGAACAATAGCTTGTTTATTGGTTACTGCCAACAATCAATATCACCTTTTGTGCAATTTAATCAGCTGTCTTAAATTGATTAGCTGCATTGAAATGCTGCCAAACACCAGAAACCAGTGTCAAGGGACTAGAAGCAAATTTATTATTATTTTGTTTAGCTCGGAGTAATATAATTTTAATATTTATATTTTAAGATTGAAAATAATAGTTTAAAGTAATCCCTGTGGTAAGTACTTATTTCTAAGTGACTAAATAGTCAATATGCAATGCTGGTAGCCCAGAAACCAGTTTTAAGTCCTGATATTTTGTTTGTTTGTTTTGTTTTTAAGAAAATCTCCCCTTCTCACCCCTCCTCCTTTTATTAATAATCTAAATAAAGACATTTTTAAATATGGAAAATTTGGTTCAGGTAACACTAAAAAGTTCTTGTAAATCTCCACCAACACTTTACTATGGGACTAATTCAAAACTGTATTATAAATACAGACCAATTTTCCAAAATAGGAAATGTAAATTATATATTAGAGCAATAATAGCTTTAGCATTTACCAGTTTCCGTGCCCTATAGTAAATATGTTTATTCATAATAATAAAATTTAATATTAACAGTTAGAACTTAACTGTGTACATACTTTTGCCCAGTATGTGCTAAGTGCTTTACATGGATTATTTTATTTAATCTTCACAACGACTCTCTGAGTTTAAGCTATTGCTAAAAGTAAAAAAAAAAAAGGAAGTGGGGCAGAGATTACAGTCTAGACCCAACTTCTAGCATTTCTTAACTTCTAGATTCTATAGAAGTGCTCAAAGAACCCCACTCTTACACTAAACTGAAAGGTCTGTTTTTAAGTATTAGAAATAGAATTCTGAATAAAACAACTGAATGACAATGGAATTTGAATGACATGATACTTTCATAAAGATCTTAAAAGCGGTAAGTTTAAGTAAGGTTCAGTTCAGTCCTGTTAAAACATTGGTCCCCAACCTTTTTGGCCCAAAGACCTGTTTCATGGAAGACAATTTTTCCACAGATGAGGGTGGGGCTTGGGGAGTGTTTGGAGGCGGAGCTCAGGCGGTGATGCGGGGGATGGGGAGCAGCTGTAAACACAGATGAAGCTTCGCTGGCTCACCTGCCACTCACCTCCTGCTGTGTGCTCAGTTCCTAACAGGCCTGGGGGGTTTGGGGACAGCAGTCTCAAAATATGAAAGTCTTGGGATACCATCTAGCAACTTCTATTTAAATACATACTTCAAAAGAAACAAAGAGGCTCTCCAAGAGTCATATACTAAATCAAAATTGGATTTGTTTATGAAGTTTTAATTTTTTATTAGTTAGTTATTTGCTAATTGTAGAGCTGTAGATGAATCTTTTCTCTAAATATGATTAATTTCTTAACTTTTTACATTACCACTTTATTTTCTTTGCTCAGAGTAAGGTTTTCTCCAGTCTGTCCGAAAGTGTCTATAAATATAGTATAGGCATAAAGGCTGATAAAAAAGTAAAGAACAGAAAAGGAGACAGTTTTCCAATTGTATATCATTCCCTGGTAGTAGACTGTTTTGGACCTTTCAGTCATTAACACACAATGTGCTAACCATCCAAAATGAGTAACATGGCTACCAGTGGTTATCCTGTAAGAGAGACATGTAAGTACAGGCAGCAAGGAATGGGGGAGAAAACAAGGGCTTTGAGGTTATGAATCTGGATTCAAATTCCAGCAACCCCACTAACTAGTAGTGTGTCTGTGAGAAAGTTAATTGGCCACTCAAAGCTCAGGTTACCTCGCCTTTAAATTATAATATACAGAAAAGGCTCAATTTTAGTTCCTAATCCACCACATTGTTTTAAAAGATAAATACTTCCACCCATTATTAACATACCTAAGTCTAAATGAAAAAAATGTATTACTAGGAAATTCATTAAGTGGTTGAACATTTGATTTAATAATAAAGCTTGATCAAAGATATAAATCCCCTTCATAAGAATGACATGAAGTATCATGCATTAAGCTATAAGTTACTAAAGAAATAATAATAGTAGTCACATATTTTAAAGGAGCAAAGAGGGCATAATTTAACAGTCCTAACCTAAAAGCAATCAGGAAGAACATAAGGCAATGTGGAAAGCAGCTTTACTATATAATGGTCCCAGCTCCAACAAACTCTTCGTGTTGCTTTTAACAAGTCATCTACCCCCACCAAACCTCTATTTCCTCTTTTGCACAACAAAGAGATTTAATATATCTTAAAGTCATCTCCCAATGCTAAGGCAGTAACATCCTAAAACCGTGCTTGACATAGCATCAACATTGAATAAATATTTGTTAAATAATGGATAATTTTAAAATTCAGCATGTATCTCCAAATATCTAGAAAGCAGAAAAAGGATATTTTTAAATTGGAAAAAAGAAGATTGTTAATGTGAAGGCAAGTCTTTTATGTCTTTTTATTGGAAGAATATTTGCTTTTCTATGATCTGAGATCAGTCAAAAAAGAATAAAAAGCCAAACCATTTTGATTGTGGCCACTGGATGTAAATAAAAGAGATGTACTTGCAACTGAAGTCAAGATTTTGCAAGCAGAACTTGCAGATATTCTAAGATGTCAGAGGAACTATGGTCCATGTCCCCACCATTTGATTTTAACAATTTTTTTTGTTTACAAGGACAGGATTTTACTTAAAAAGTAAAAACAAAAAATTACCAGTTTGAAAATGAACTTTCAAAACTTTTTGGAAATTTTACAAAAGACATAGATGGAACAGCAATATCTATGATTTGTCCATGTTATAATTCATGTCTATATATTGATCACCTAAACAATTTTACCATTTGCAATTATAATAAGTAAACCAGAAAAAGAAGCACAAGGTTAATGTGTATTAAATAAAATAAGAAAGTGCTGGTTAGGAAATGTGATTATGGTATGTTAAATTAAATATGAATTTTAAATGGAAAATTGGATGTGAGTATTTATAGCATCCAAATCTTAGGTCAAACATGCACCGAAGAAAATAAAATGAGAAATGCACACAAAGAAGCATAAACATATACTGTTAATTCAGCTACAGACATGGACATTAATTATGCCAGGATTTGTAATTCTGACTTTCCTTGACAGAATCATGTCACCCTTTATTTCCTCCTGTCAGTGTCTCTAACCAAAGTCTGAGAAATGTCAGAACGATAAGTATCTTCACAGCCACAAGATCTAATATACGTCCTAATTGATCAATGGCTAATTCATTTCTCCAGGGAATACACAGTGGCACCACTGTGAGCCAAACACTATGCCAGACAATAGGCACAGTAGTGAACCAACAGGCATGGTTCATGCTCTGTTCTATGCAGAGAAGAAAAGGCATTGGACAAGGAACTATTAATACATACACACAGCATGTTCCTGTGCAGAAATAAAAGGTGTGATAAGAATCCCTAAGAGGCCAAACTAGTTGGGGCTGGGGGAGGTGCCACAGGGGCAGAGTGAGGGGTCTGGGAAGTGTTCCTCGACGTAGTAGTAACTTCTAAGCTGGGCCTTAACGAGTGGGTAGGTAAAGGCAAGGACGAGAGAAACATGTCCCTGGTAGGTGAGGACAGAAGTAAAACTTTCAGGAAAACAAGAACAAAAAGCTTCCAGTGTGATATGAGCACAGAGATTGCAGGGAAAGAGCTGTGACTGCATGTAGAGGGGTAGGGAGTGAGGAGGCAATCGTGGAGCTACACTCTTCCTTCATTATGCAGGAAGGAGGATACTGGGCTGGATGAATGAGGGTCCCACAGGGAAGGGACACTGGAGGAAGACAGGTTTGTGGAAAGAAGAGGAAACTTTCAGGTTTGAGCACTGAACTTTGAGGGCTCTGTGAGACAATCAAATAAAAAGTTGGACATTATTATCTGCAGCTCCTAAGAGATGTCTGAATGGGTTGGAGATATATCTTTACAAATATTCAAAATGCATAGGTTAAAGAAAACATTTAAGTAAATACCATTGCCTAAGGAAAGAGAATGCAATAAGACTCGAACTTAACTGAAGAAAGCCATCATAAAATAGATTTGGCTACATAAAGTGTGTGTGTGTGTGTGTGTGTGTGTGTGTATGTGCACGCATGTGCAGCTTTGTATGTGTAGAGGCAGAAGTGGTTTTGAAGGATATTTATTGACTAGCGCACAAAACTCCTCAGTGTGTGTTTATATAAACTCTGCTTACTCTACATATTCAAAAAATCTTAGAGAAAGCTTCAAAGTAGTATAAATTTTTCAAACTCCAAAACAAATCATGACATATAAATCTGTAAGACTTACGGCATAAGAGAGTTAATGGCCATATAATTCAATTCCTGAAACTAGAGTTTTTTAAAAATATCTGGATGTTTATTCTGTATTCACAGTATCTCCTCCAAACTCATGAATTCTGAGTTAGTTAGTAGAAATATCAGCAATGAAAAATTTATCCCTGTGTACCGTAAGCTGATTTACCTTATCAAGAAACGTAAATTATTTAGGGGCTCTTTCCCCAGAAATATTTTCTAAACTGCTTTCTGGTTTCCTCTTTCCCACCTCTGTAGTTTTATGCAAATGGTGATACAAAATGCCAATGAGGCAATATTTAGTTTAACCTAAGGTGCCTATTTAGGGGTAATTATTTGGCACTTAAGCAATATTTAAGTGCCCAACTTCTAGATGACTAACTCTCAGGCCATGTGTGACATTTATTTATTGCCACAATGTTAAAAAGTAAATAAATTAATACATGACATCCATAAAAAATTGTGGGCTTATTTTGTCTTTTTCAATAAGTTGAGTTTATTTTGGAATAGAAAATAATTTCAATTATGGCTGGCTTAAGAGCAAGAATGTCATACACCTGGGCTTGGGGACACTGAGAGAGAGAGGGCCAGGGAAGCAAGAGGCCCTGTGTGTTTGTCATTCTTGAATTGTGAAGCAGCACGTGCTCAGGGCTCCCAAAACGCATGACATAGATCATTTCACAAAGTAGTAATGAGTTCTGGTTCTTTCTTTTTTGCCTTTCCCATTCTTGTGCTTAGAGAACATTTAATTAAGTACAGTCCTCCTTTGATTTCTTCTGTTCACAGTTAATTGTGTTCTGTTAGCTTCCAAATGTATTAATTTAGTCTAAGTTTGTAAAAAATAATTCAAAGGGCTAAATAAGTTAATTTAATGGGGTTAGAGTAGCAAAAGACGATCTCTTTGCTTTGTTTTAAAAGTCATGAAATAGTCCAACTGCTGGTGAAATACCTTCTTAGCTACTAAAAAGGAAACATTTATCCACAGTGCTTTTGTAAAATTATGTTTGGGGACAACCCATATTGTCTAATATATATCACAAACAGAAGTAAAATGCTTTATTGAAAATTGTGCATTTTAATAATACAATTAACTGGCTGAATGAATGGATGAAGTGAATACAGGTTTCATATTACAAATTAAAGCAAAAATAATCCCATGATAATTTATATTTTGCTTTAAATTACTATGGATAATTGTTGTGCAAATGTTTTGTTTCCCTAATTGTGAAGTTGTTGGGTGGGTTTACTGTGTTCCTCAACTGATAGCATTCCAGATACCAAAGGAAGGCGATTTGTGATTAAAACTTTTCTTCAGAATAAGCAAATCACAACAATGGAAATTGAGAGTTGTCAATATTTCAACCTCATACAGCAAGGCCTTATCCATATTAAAGTGTATATTTGAATAATGTGAATTTTATAGATTCAAATAAAAATAACCATAACCTTATTAATGTCCAAAATGTTGCTGACAGCAAACTCATTATGTCAACTATAAAAAAAAGTTTAATCATTTTTAATCACTTCTTAATATTAACAATAAATCTCTCATTTATATATAGGACTATATTGCCTATAATGTTTTCTAGATTGAGTTTGGACCACCTTGAAGATTCGGTGTATACCAGATAATTTATATATCACACCAACCTAGGGGCTCACGTGCTTTCTTAGAACATTTCAACTTTATCTAAGTTAGTGCATGAGTAATCCCAGCATATACAAATGGGCACCAATATTTACATTTGCCTTATTGAGGCTATCGTTCCTGATAAAGTGGACTCGTTTTTGTTAACAGTAATTTGTTAACATCTGTATATAGTTCTTATAACAATAGAATTCTTATAATTTTGGTGATATTATACATGCAAACACACACATATCTAATTGTGCTAAAATCCATAATGTTCTAAAAATTAAGATCTTTTCTCCATCTACAATTGCATTAATCTTGTATACCCAAGGAGATGTCTCACATTAACATATGGTTCAAGTTTTAGGATTTAAAAACTAAATTGTAATGGCCTCAGGTAAAATAAATATACACAAAAAAATGTAACACTCTTGCCCCAGGAATGTTACTTCAAGTTTCCGATCGTTACTTATTGTACATATGATGTTTTATGAAAGTATGTTTTCTTTATACTAAGCCAAGAATGACACTTTTGCAGTTGATTAAGTAACACAATTAATGTCATACAATATCCTAAAAATGATTGAGCTTGAAATGCAAAATAAAAGCAATTGGGAGGATTATGGCAGTTAATCATTTTAGGCTTCCCTTTGAAGAATCATCTTCATTTAACACAGAAAACAAATGCTCATTTTACTGTTTAGTATTCTTGTTGTTTTGTTGAGTTTGTTGTCTAGAATAGATGTTTGACTATAAATGCTACCTTCTGATTTTATTCTTTCCTAATAGTGTGGTCTCAGCAGCATACATATTTAGCTCCTCTGAGTGTTTAAAACAACTCCCTTTGGTATTCTATATATGATTTTGCTCAACAGATTTGTATTATTAAAATGTATATAATGGCATACAGAACATTTGGAAAATCCACATAGGAACTAAACAATCCTATTTATTTTTAACATTCCAACTAGTTCATTTTGCATGTGCCTTGCAATAACTGCCATAAAAATGAGTAGTCAGACATTTTTAAATTGTAAGGACTACCTATTTGATTAACTCATGATTTTATTTATGTAGCATAGAACTTATAAACCCTTCCTGCATTAGATTGGGCTTCAAACATTCAATAAAACACATTTACTGTGTCCAAGATTAAATCATACATTGTTTAAAATTAATTATTCCTTTTTAATTGCATTGTATAAACAGAAATGACCTGTTAATTTAAAGAAAATCTATCAGCACAAAATGAATTCACTCATATAAACAAGCAAGATGAACTTGACCTTGTTTGAACTTGTTTTGATGTGGCCCAGATGGTAGGCTACATGCTTGAATAGCAGGCTAAAGCTAAGGAAAAACTCATATAGCAAGATCTAGATTTATAGCCTTCTGCAAATTCCTACCTTGTATTGTCCTTTCGGCATCTGTTCTGCCGCCACTGCGGTCAGCTTCTATCTCTGGGGTCAGAGAGTCTAAAAGCACAGAAAGGTAAGAGTGACACATATTTCATTTGATTCCTATTGTCCTTTAGAAAAAAGGGCAACCTGTTACCTTGCTGCTGAATTAACATTACAGAAATCTTTGTCATCTTTTAAAGGTTGAACAAAAACCATAACCATAAAATTTTGGGGAAGATTTGAATAGATAAGTAATGCAACATTGTTCATAAAATAGGACAGGGGGTAGAAGGCTTTCAGATTAATATTTTATCACGTTGTTAAACAGAGAAACAATGCTAGGTCCCATATTCTGGAGTTAAGAAACAAAACGGTAGAAGCACCTATGAAATAAGGCGTTTCTCCAACACATTCTTTCCACCATGCTTTCAGTTACAAGCATAGTTGAATGAATCACAAGACGTGGAAATATACAAAACCACAAACATGCCTAAATTGTCCTTTGAATATTAAAAGTGAAAGTTAGTCATGCGTAACTTACCATTCAAGACCCTGAGACTATCTGTTGAAGCTGCCTGTTTTAGCGTCTGTTCTGCTTGCTCACGCCGTTTTGTCTCAAATTCAAGCGCTTCCTGCAATTTTCTCTTTGCCTTCTTCTCCTTCTTTAGCCTCTTTTGAACTATGGCTAGGAAAGAGTGTATGTACATGATTATCATTTTTTTAAATTTTTTCAATGCTGTTAATTTACAATTGGTCTATGTTTTTTGTATTATTCATTTGGTTTTCCCGTTGGACTGAGTCAACCTACAGAGAGGAAGTTAAAAAAAAAATCCACCTCTACCTAATATAATTCTCAGTAAAATATCCAAGGAGGTCGATTTTTTATTTTAGTCTTGAACTATTACATTACAAGAATCACTTCAATTGTCATATGTAAAGATAAATTTAATGGGAAACCAATTTTAGTAAATATTTGTATTCACTTCTAAAGGAAGCTTGATTAAATGAATTTTGTGGCTTAGTTCTCTGTCCTTGAATCAGAATAATGCAGAGTCATTTGAACAGGCAAACCTTCATAAGTGTGCCTCCTATCTTCTTATGGGATACCCATTTTGAGTAGCAAATGGAGCATTTCTATTACAAATGCTTTGGAAAAGAAAGCTAAACCAACTGTTTTAAATAATTCTTTCTTAAAATTTTAGAAAATGCAATAAATAATTTTTACATTTTAGGAGCAAAATACTCTTAGTTATTGTTAACATATATAAGTAGAAATGTTTTTGTTTGGATGAAGTTATCAGTTTCTGAGATAATTTCTTCACAGCACACATAGAGTACTATAAAATATTTTGAGAAATGTATTATACTTTCACTCTGCAGAAATCTGGTGGAGTATAAAATCTTACTGCTAATAATAATGTGCTACCTATAAAAATCATATGTTCTTTGTGTAAAAAAGTAGATTACAATACAAAAAGTCAATTATAAAATACTTTTCTCCTACTGCACAATTTGAATTTTTGTATATAACATATAATGAAGAAATGATAGCTAATAAATGTTCTTCCCAAAATGTATCTTAACTATATTTTCAGTATGATAATTGTTTAAACTTTTACTCCAGGTATATGTCAACTAATAGATATATGGGAAACATATATGTTTTTTTCTTCAAAATCATTTTTTTTTTTTTTTTTTGAGACAGAGTCTCACTGTGTTGCCCGGGCTAGAGTGCCGTGGCGTCAGCCTAGCTCACAGCAACCTCAAACTCCTGGTCTAAAGCGATCCTCCTGCCTCAGCCTCCCGAGTAGCTGGGACTACAGGCATGCGCCACCATGCCCAGCTAGTTTTTTCTATATATCTTTAGTTGTCCAATTAATTTCTTTCTATTTTTAGTAGAGACAGGTCTCGCTCTTGCTCAGGCTGGTTTCGAACTCCTGAGCTCAAACAATCCGCCTGCCTCGGCCTCCCAGAGAGCTAGGATTACAGGTGTGAGCCACTGTGCCCGGCCCAAAATCATTTTTTTGATGATTGATAAACATTATGGGTGTCAATGGTATAGAATCAGTATGAGAAAATTCTTCTGTTTGTCATAAAAAGTAATCATTCCAAGTTTACTACCTGATTTCTTACTATAGATGAAGAACAACAACACATTTATTTAATGCAATATTTAGTCAAATGTAAGGTAAGGTAAATAATGGTCCAAGTAATTATTTTCGTTTTAATTTCTAATTTTCACATATCCTGTTTTTATTACTATTATTATTATTTTTTAAAATGGCTGCCAATTAACATGTTAATTTTATTGTTGCTATATCAAAGTATTTTTTAAAAATTTGCTTTTTAAACAAAATGTACATTGGCTACAATCTTACAAGAAAAGTAATTAAAACTGATTTCAAATAAATGCTCATTTGTTTTATTAACAGTGTGAAAATCATATGCTTACCTTAACAAAGTTACTTGCCTTCTATTTCTCTTTCCAAAGATGATTATTTATAAGTCTCTTTGAAAAGAAACAGTAATTTCTGAAATATTTATTTCGAATGCACACTATTGTGGCTCTAAGGGCTCAATACCCGGTGCATTGCCATTGACCTCTCACTGTTTCTTCCTACGTGATTGAACCAAATGGGATTGCTATGTTCTCTCTTCAGAGTAATACATTGCTTCAATAGACATATTCATAATATTTAAGTATTGATAGTTATTACCTTTAATTTATTGTTCATAATTAATTAAATGGGAAGTTCATGGTGTGATTTGTGAAAGTTTTGCCCTCTAGTGGTTAAATAAACAGAATGCAAATTTTCCCAAGAAGTTGGAACCAAAAAAATTCTGAAGGTCTCTCAAGTAACCAAAGGGTTACTTAAGGAAATCAAAGGCTTGCCTTTAAGTCTTTTAAAAGAGACTTAAACAAAATCAAATAAGAACAAAATCAAGACATGGCTATCTCATGGAAGATGGTTTCACAGATTGAACACTTTGACCAAACTACCTTATTCACTTGGAACACATCCATTATCAATGTTTATCTTGTTTTGAGTATTTGTTAACACCTAAATCTATGTGAAGCCACATAATTTTTAGAACTGTGATATACATCTGGTGTGACACCTTCCCAAATTGATCTTATCCCAGGAACTCACTGTCACTTCATAATAACTAATAAAACAACCTGGTAAATCCTGATAGTTTTAAAAGCAAAATAGAAACAATGCTTTTTTATTGACCATATTAAACACATAAAAGGATAATATTTATATTGAATACTTACTAAATGAGATAAATGGAGATCCACCCATTTTCTAGAATATTTAGGAAAATCTTATAGTTTAGGCAAAGGGGGAGTTGGTTATAAAGAAGATGCTCTTCAAATTCATACATAAAATGAACATTTAAATATAAATGACCTTCAAAATTATCGATAGATGCATTGTACAGTGTGTTAAAAGAAGAAATTCACATATCAATAATATCATTATTTTTAATCAGTAAGAATTTATATCAGCTTCTACTCAGTGTACTTGACATTGTTGGATGAAAATAAGACATTCAGAATGAAAACTATACAAACACTTAACTTTGATCATATTTTTCAGATATTCATCAGTCTTCAATTTCAGCTGACAAATATGTTACTAAACCCGCTCTGCTTGAATAATTGGGATTTTCTATTTTAGTTTTATAATTTTAATTCAAGTTTTTCAAAGGACGGTTGTGAAAGAACATAAAACTTTTCTTCATTGTTGTCATCAGAGCTCATTCTTATCTTAAAGGACACGAATCTGTTAAACTCTATGAGCAATAAAAATCATATAATTACTAATATAATGGATATATTTCAATTCCCTAAGATGGGAACAAAAGAGAAAACACCTATTATGAAGATTAAGAAATATAATCAGCCCAGGATTCAAATTCTACTCTGAACCTTAGCTACACGTAAATTAACAAACCAAACAAAACAAAACAAACCACAGTTTCAAAGTAAATCACCAAACACAGTATCATTATGTTGAATATTTTGTATGAAGTATCAAGCTTATTTGTAAATACCTCTATTCTTTTGTTCCATAGCCAACTGCTTCTCAAGTGTTTCCCTTAGTTCTCTTTCCCTTAAAAAATCCATCTTCAGCTCTGTTTTTTCCAGCTGGACCTGTTTTTCTTGAGCTCTGGCATTATCTATGGCAACTTTCAAGAGTCCCTGTACAAAGAATGTATTCAGAATGGTAATATTTTGGTACAAAGCACATTTTGCTCATTACTTAAAAGCATCTTTAAAAAGAATAACCCACTTACCAAATTCCTTAACTCTTATGCCTTCACTCTGCACTCACTAGGACAGATACTACAACCAAAGCACAAAACTTCTAATTCTAATTAAATTATTTTAGGAAAACAAATATTTATGGCATGCAGGTTCAATTGCTTCTAATTAGAATATCTAGAACCAAAGCTAAACAAGGGCCGCACATAAGTGTAACTAAAAAATAAGAACTGAAAAGAAAATTAGGCTGAAATTCTTCCACAAGTAATTATCTGACATGGATTATGCAACCTCCCATGATCGTGGCAGTACTCACCTTTCTCTCTGGAGCTCATTCTCCTGCTCCCTACCAAGATTACATTAGCCGCAATGGTCTTCTTTTGGTTCCTCAATGCAACAATTTGTTTCTGCCCCAGAGATTTTGCTCTTTCTGTTCCCTCCTGAATGCTTTGCCTCTAGATCTTTACGTAGCTCAGACCCTCATTTCATTTCATCTTTGCTCAAAGTCATCATTTGAGAGAGGCCTTCTCTTACCATCCTATCTGGAATAGCTCTTCAGATGTATCTTGTTACTCTTTCCTTAAAATTCTTCATAGCATTTATCATTATGTAATATTGTCACATATTTATTTGTTTACTGATTTATGTTGCATTGCCTCCACTCAAATGTAAGCTTTTCGAGCCAGGACATTTTTCTCTTGTTCAGCATTATGTCCCCAGGGCCTAGAGAGTGCCTAGCATATAACAGATTTAAAAATCTCATGAACAGAAAGTATAATACAGCCATATTTTTTCTTGAGATGTATAATATATTTAAGGAATCCAAAACTTGGAGGCTTAGGAGGGCATTATTTTTTAAGAAGTCATTCAAGATACTTCTGATAAACTGAGAATAACTTTCAGGAAACTATTTGATACCATAATAATTTAAACGAGCATATGGTGAAAACAAAGTTTATTCATGCAATCGATTATGAAGATATATATATATATATATATATAATTTGACTTACTGTGTGCTTTTAAAAAATTTAGCAGTAGGTATTTTTGAGAATGATATTATGAAAATATGTTAAACATATAAAAAACATTCTCCATATTTTCTCTAGTTACAAGTAAAAATTAGAGCTAAAACTTCTATTCTTTTCATTTCAGCAATACAAAATGCTATTTTGAAGTAGAAGATATTTTGCCATGGTCTGTGAATATCGGAGGCTGAAATTTTCAGTTGAAATTATAGATGAGATGGAAGTTGATGACATTTGTAGATGTACTCCAGGATGTGACCGCCTCACAAGAAACAATGTGAGCATTTTGAATCAGGAATTTCAACTCCAGCTTGACTGGTAAGTCCAGTAGAGATGTCGTCTCACTTTAGCCTACCAGTGTAGCCCATAGCATTGTCATAAGCCATTTTTATTCTCTTTCAGGCATGTATAAATTATTTCATATTTGTTATACATGAACCTGAATTTCCTGGTGTAATTCTTGTGATATGAAACAAGTTGAAGCAGGATTTCTACGTGACAGTTTGCCCCTCCCCACTCTTTTGTTATTTACCAGTAAAACATAGCTGCTAAGGAAGCTGCCATCTTAACTCAATTCTGCGACATTCCTGTGTATGCTTCTTCTTCATCAGGAACAAATAATTAGTAACAAATGAAAGAGATCATTACATCAAGTGCCCTTTTAGATCACCCCAATTAAAACTTTAGTTTAGCTGTATTTTAATTCTAAGATACCAAATTCTAATTTTCTGCTCTGATTGCTCTTGTTGACTTATCTTTGAAAGATGTACTCTCTGTGCAATGTCTAGAGATTATTTAGCAAGATGCCAATGTTGGCACCACTTAATGTGTTGATTGGTTGTATTATCAGTAGCTGTTTAAAATAAATTACTATTAAACTATTATTGTCCTTGGCTGACAAAACACAATATTTTGGTGTTCTTTAAATATGAAACAATCATTATGAATAAACATGTTGAATAATGTTAAACTGCAATTCTAATTTGTGTAATTTTATATTAATATTCGTTGTAAAGAATGAAGTTGCTGAGAGCATTTATGTTTACTGTTTCCTTTTGTTACAGTTGCTACTAATGTGGCTAATGGTGGTACATTACCTATTCCTGCTGATTATGTCTGAAAAATATTAGCTTTTAGGATCCAGTACTCTCTAGGGACTACTTATAAGCTATATAAAATTAAATTTAATTTTTAGACTTTAAATCAGTGCACATCAGTAGGAGTCCGGTGTGAACAAAAATCTGTACTAGAGCCAAGCTGATGCATATGCAAAAGTATGTTACTGCCAGTGACAACTCTGCTTCA
This sequence comes from Avahi laniger, assembly GCA_963575035.1. NCBI lineage: Eukaryota > Metazoa > Chordata > Mammalia > Primates > Indriidae > Avahi > Avahi laniger. The sequence continues at coordinate 17,670 of CAUYSK010093043.1, forward strand.
GAAATACAGAAAACCGACTAAATATCAATGCAGCAGAGGGCTGTGAAAAGCAATAGGAAGTAGTGTGCACAACATCTACAAATCATTAGGACACCATTTCAACCAACAATGATAATAGTACTTTCAGATTTGTGTAAGTAACTTCTGTAAATTTTCCAGGTAGATCATGTGCAAAAGGTCACACTAAATTCTGGGTCTCAGTATCTGGACATGCAGTATCCAGCAAAATGCTGTGGCAACAATATGAATTACAGTAAAGAATAAAAGGTTTAGAATATGAATTTTTCTCCGAGTAAAGGTCAGATTTCAGGACAGTGGAGTTGGATAATGACAATTCTAAAGAAACACATTTTAAGCTTACACTCACTCTACGGCACAGCAATGATAAGAGATAATAGTTGATTGGCCTTGAATTTATTTTCTGTAACTGAGGTATGATAGTTGTCATATTAATACACAAATGTTTTTGTTTCCTAAAATGATCTACTTTGTAAATTAAGTCATTTTTATCAATTTTTTCATAGAATAAGTTTTTTAAGGGAAAAAATGCACTGTAATATATGTAGCAATGTTTCTACTATTTATATAGTTTAGAAAGTATAAATATGTGCTTATATAAGATGATTTCAAGTAATATTAGTAAAAAAGAAACACTTCTTAATAAGATGGATAGATTCTTGGTCCATGTTTGTATTTTATAAAAATTTAGTACTGAATCAGATGAGAAGGTAGGTTCCTTGAGTATCACCGAAACTTAAAATTTATGCTCAATGAGCATAAATTGCCTCTAATGAGAGTAAAATAGCTGAAGAGAATTTTAGGCATAAGCATTCTAAACAAACAGTTTTAAAGATGGAAAAAGCACACATATAAGAATAACATCTATTGGATGTCGGGCGGGGGGGAGTGGGGAGGGGGAAGACGGGACAGGTATACGCACACAAAGAGTGCGATGCGCACCATCCCAGGGATGGACACACTTGAAGCTCGGACTTGGGGGGGAGCAGGGGCAAGGGCATCATATGTAACCTAATCATCTGTACCCACATAATATGCTGAAATTAAAAAATAATAATAATAAAAAAAATAAAGATGGAAAAACCAAGGTCCAGAAGAATCAGGCGACATACAGAAAATCCCAAATAGAGAGTTGACTAAGCTTAGATCAGAACTTCCCAGATATTTAATCTTTTTAAATAATTCTTTTAATGTTTCCTTAGTTTCTTTCCAGGATAAAAAGATATAGCATTCTTTGTAACTAGAAACCTTTGTAGATTAAAAAACAGTATAATATCAACTGACATTTTCATACAAGCTCTTGTAACAAAAGACACAACTATATCCAGTTTAATGTTATGGTTATTGTTCTCTGAAGTATGTGTATTACAGACTTCCCATTAAAAAGTCCTTCCAGGTATAAAGCCATTTTGCGATTCATGTGATCATTGGTGGCAATATGGCAACAGGGCTCTGGGATCAACCTGTCTATATTTAAATCCACCGCCACTGTGTGACCATACCTGCCTCCATATTCTCATATGTAAAATGATGCTACCAATGAAAGCTACTGGATGGGGTTATAAATAAAAGTCAATGTGACTTTTATATAATTAGCACAGAGACAGACACATTGAGATCATTCTCTATTTATTTTACTATTATTGTTAGTGTATCTGATATAAATTAATAAATATAATATATACTTGAGGTTTTGAAGAGATTATTGCTATTCTCTTGATCACAATAAACTTTTTTTTAAAATATTGACTATATTTTCCTGTTTTTTATGATTTCTTTTCACAAATGGTAACAGAAAAAAAGTGGAGAAGACTCATAATATATAATTATGATTAAAAATAAAAATACATAATGTAGGACCAATATATATAATCTTAGCTTCCCCATATTTTGAAGTCAACATTCCATTTTGTTGGAGTTTTTTGAAAAGTTGTCTTCTAATTATTTTGTCTAATTCTAAAATAATTAAAATTATGTATTAATGATGTAAGTGAGCAAACTTTCAATTTCTTTAAAACGAACAAACAATAAAGTAAAACTATTGGCCGTGAGATTGAAATGTAAAGAATTAAAGATAATCAGAGTAGTCATGTACTGCATAATGTTTCAGACTACAATGGACTGCACATATGATGGTCCCATAAAATTCTTTTTACTGTACCTTTTCTATATTTTGATATGTTTAGATACACAAATACTTGCCATGATGTTACAATTATCTACAGTATTCAGTGTAGTAACAGGTCTGTAGCCTAGGAGCAATAGGCTATACCATAGAGCCTCGGTGTGTATGAGGTTCACGCAATGAGGAAATGGTTTAACATCACATTTCTCAGAAGAGGGACACATGACGGTGTATTTCAGTTTTACACTAAAAGTTCTTTTTATTTCATTTCTTTCTTCAAACACAGAAGTAGAGAATACTTCTTAGATAACCATGGTTGGATTATGGCCATTTATTAGACTACAGTGAACCAATCTGGGACTGCCATTTTCAATACCCCTTAACGGCCTTCCTTGTTTGCTTAATTCCTCTGTGTAGCCAAATCATAGTAAACTAGACTCCTAGTATATATCCCCTTATGGCAAATATCTTCAACGCTAACTTCATCCCTAACTAAATTTTATATTCTCTACCTTTACTTTAAATTTCCACTTTTTACTTATTTATCCATTCTTATTTTAATATTTGTAAGCCATTTTTAAACTCCTATCTGTAATAAAGTAGATAAACAAATTAAATAATTTGCCCACAATCCTATGTATTACAATAGATGCTAGTTGTGATTTACGGCATAGAAGTTCAGATTGAGAATAGTGAGTAGAGTTCTCCTTTAAGATGTTCAAGTGGTATCCAGTGTTCAAAGGTGGTACATCCAGTCAACTGGATGACGCTAAAATTTTAGTCTCACATACAATCTCACAGGAAGTTAGTTCTCCATGGACATGTATGAATGAGAAAGCCATAATGAAGGATTTCCCACATTGAAAAAAACAAATAAAATTCCATGTAGAGTAAACAAACACAGTTCTAAAAAGCAAAAGCAAAAACTGTAATGTATACATATCCCTCACTAAAGTAAAATTATTATCCTTTACCGTAGATATCTTTATCCGCTATCATTTTTAATTTCAAAAATACTCAAATGTCAAGAAAGCAGTACAGCTCAAGTAGTTAACAAAAATCTGGTGCCCAATTTTTAATGTATATTCTATAAATTTAAATGCTTAAATATAAAAATAAATTTTTATATGTAAATATAGTATTTTTCTACAGGTCTTTTAAAGCACAAAGAAATAACATTTATAAAAATTTAATTTAGATAATGTTGTCATGGAGGGGAGGGACATCTATAGTAATCACTACAAATTTAAAAATTCTGAATTGTCAAATTATAGTATATCATGATGTTAAATTATTGGCTTACTAGGACAATAACACTTTAAACACATTATTTTGAAGGGGTTTTTTGGTCACTGATTTTAATAAAACATAACATATCTTCAAAGGAAATATGGAGCTTTAAACTTACTGTACAAAAAGTATGTTACCATTTTGACAGAAGGCAGAGAACCCCATTATATATAATTGAAACTGCAAAGGAAATTGAGGTAGGCAGAATGCAATTACCTAAATTAGAATTTGGACAGCAAACACATTTATACTATATGTCTAATAATCCAGAATCATTATTATTTAAACATTCCATACTATTCCTAGGATATTACTATAACTCAATAAATGTGGCAATACTAAAAGCGTTAGCATCTACAACATTTTGTAAAATGATGTGAAATCATTACTGGCCATAAATGTGTGTAGGTATGTGTGTGTGTGTGTGTGTGTGTGTGTGTGTGTGTGTGTGTATTTATCTATGCATGGAACACAGTAAGATTTTTAATCTTTGTTTTACATATATGCACATGTGTGCATGTATATATACATTTACATTAAATATATTCATATAAATATATAATAACTGCATCTATATACAAACATGTATATATGTAAGATTGAAGTGCACAAGCTTAATTTATTTTTAATGAAGAAATCATATTATAGGTGTTCTAACTTTATCAGACCCAGATTCCTATAATTTGAGACTAGACATAATTTGTTTTTTCTCGACTATCATCCTGTCGTTAGCTATTACCAAAATATATCTTCAAAGCATGTGGTTGGAAAGGAGAGACTATTAAATCTAGAGCCACTTTTAATAAATAAAGTATTTGTCCAAAATCTGTATGTTTTAAAACTAAAATTTTCTTTTCTTTTTTTTTTTTTTTTGGTGAGAATTACACTTTGAAGTGATGTGGATAACATAGTCTGAATATTTCTGGATTAAAGTGGGTGGATGAATACTCCCAAACTGACAGTATTTGACTTTTTGATGTGGTGGTCACTTACAATGCCAGAGTCCCTGTGTACAACACACTCTTCGGATAAGCAAGCTAGTTTGCACTGGTGAATCTCAGGAATGTTTTCTTTGCTGCAATTGAAATTAAATTCTCACTGGCCTAAAGAGCTTTTCCTTTGTTTCATAAGGAGCTGTATACATAAGAAAATGAATTGTTCCCTTACTTTTCAGAACTTAAATTCAGAAATATTAACAAGTATTTTCTGAAAGCATTGGATTAGACAAGGAGAAATTCACTAAAAGCTCTACCTCACAGAAAACAATAATGAGGGTGAAAATTAGAGGGAAAAAGTCTTATGTTTATTCTAAAATATAATCAACTATTTGGCCATGATTAAATTTAGGTGCGATTCATGATGTATTTCAATTACTGAGATATAAAACCTTAAACTTTAAAGTTGAATACAGTTTTGGAGACTCTAATTACATTAGTATTAAAAATGCCATATTAATAGATGAGAAGATATATTACATTAAAGGCCTTCTGTTATGTCCTTGGAGAGGTAAATAAAATTAATTACATTCCCACTGGGAGAAAGTTTAATATGATAGGATATGTGTACAGAAAAATGTCACTGAGGATGAAGTGTTAGAGTAAAAATTTTTTTAAAAAAAGCATCTACAAGCTTGTGCCTACTACTTACTAGTTATCCCAAATATGGAGAAGTAGATGACAAAAATCTCCATCTGGGGTCCACATGATCACTTCATGTGTGGGCAAGAAAATTATGCTTTCTTCTACCACAAACACTCTTATTATCTTGGCTCCATGCTCTATGTTATTGTTAACTGTAAGTATTTTTGATTCATAATGTACTGTATGTAAAATATACATCCTGGAGACCACATAGGAAATTCATGGAAAGCTTGTTTTGGCTTTTTGAAGTCCAATCTTTGAAGCAACCCTATTAATTGAAACTAACTTATTTATGAAAGAAGGGATTTTTTTTTTTTACTTTTCTATATTAGACATATTTTAAATGACTAAACATATCATTTCCTCACTGTAAGGCCAGCAGTTTACAAATAAATAAATATGTATTAGAACTCATGTGCTGTCGCTTAGTAAATCAGACAAACTTAAACAGTTAAATTCCTCCCATTAGTCGGCAACAAAGAGAGTGTTTAGGCAGAATGATTTTAAAATGCCCATGTCATATTCATTTAAGTTTTTATTATGGCTTAATATACATATTTGAATGTTTCTAAATCAATTCGATTAGTGTGGCAAGTTTAAAATCTAAATTGCTTGAAAAAGTTTAATATCATGGTTCAGTCAATCTAATGAATGGATTAAGTCGAATGGATTAAGTATGAATTTTGGAAAAAAATCAACTACAGGCTGTTCCACGTTTCTTTTTTTAAGATTGTCAAAAGGCCTACCTGTATGTTAGTCAGAAGCGTCTCTATGGAAGACAATCCATCAGGAAACAGAAAAGGAGACGGAAAACCTGGAGGCAGTGGTTGTCCATGCCCAGTTAGAGAAAGTTTGTCCAGACTGTCTCTTGCGGTTGGTGTAGAAAGCGGGGTCTCATCTGTGTGTGATTGAAACAAAAATATAGAACAAGTTACGCTTGTCTGTTTTTATTAGACCTCAGTAATGGCTTCCCTAGTGGTTTCCAGAACATTTATTGCAAATTGGTTCCTGCTATCAGGAGAAAATGCTTTCTGCTGAATTTTCTTTAATGAAAAAGCTGTGGAGATACAAGAAGATAACATTAATGAGTAACTTTATAAGCCTTTTAAATGCAGTCTCTAATGAGACTGAGTTTACAGTGCCATAGAATCTTTTTAAAACAAATATTATCTCATATATAGTTGTGATAATATATTCAGGCTGACTTTATGGGCACCTTTCCAATTATCTCATTTTAGTTTGTTCTGTTCGCATTGACAATAGAATATTTTTAAAGCTTCATATAAGAGAAAGCCTTTGTATATTATGATGTTTCTCAATTAACCCTTTCTTTATATCAATAATTTTTTCAAATATATTATCATGGAATTTACAAAAGAATGCACAATTAAAATTTTCATTTCACACCTAAAATGAAAAACCAGAATTCAAATATATTTTTTCAAATTATTATGAAATTGTTCATTTTCATTAAAATTAAGATCTATTTCTTTTCTACTTGGAAATCTTTTACCTTCATATTGAAAAACTGTAGCCTTTATACATAAAAAGGGGGTCTAAAGAATGAGTGGTAAAATACAACTTCCCTAACAATATTTAGAAAATCAAATTAAAAGCCCTCTAAGATAGTCTATTTTTTAATTGACTATTCTTCAACATTTTAAGCAATTTAGAGTAATGCCAAAGACAGATACTTTTCACTCTCACAGTAAAATCTTTTTATTCAGTACCCTATCATGTAACCATTTTACAGTTCCATTTAAGATAGATACAAGTTATGACTTATTTTAGTTTATTATAACCACAGAAAAAAATTATATTCATGGCAGGATCCTTGATTTTATAAATATTTTCATATTTCACCCCAGGAAAATTAATCAGAACAATGTATTTGCACAGTCCTGATAGTATCTCTCAATTTTGCAAGTGACTAAAATCTTCAGCACACTTGCCTTATGCTTATAATTTGATTTCACTATTCTCTCCTCCATCATTCTTTTATTTTTCATTACAACACCTAACCACGCAACACGTTTTCCAATTACCTCTTTCTGGGGCAGAAATATTGTAGAAGCTGCCACACTTCCCTGTCCCTCGCTAACATCAGAACAAGTTAAATTCATCTCCCTCACCTTTCTCCATTTCTAGTTAAGGAACCAAAAGGGAAGGAAGGTTGGGGAGGGAAGTAACAGACATAATGCCTCCCTCCTATTAACTGCTCTCCTCTCACACTCACTCACTCACTCCTCTGCACTTTCTCCCTCCACTCCCTCTTCTGTTAACTTACTGAGACAGACGATCTGAGGCAGCAGGTAACAGAAGAAGAAATAGAGTAAGCAACTAAAGTAGGATTCGTGGTATTATTTTTTTTTTACATACTTGTCACCAGGGTTAAAGAAAGACTGCCGTGCAAGGGTAGAACTACTACATGGCTAATGTGAGCAAGGTGATCGTGGACACCATTTACCTAGCTGTCATAAATTACTCCTCCAAGCCAAGGCTGCTGGTGTTTTCTCATAATAGCTCTGAAAAGGCACTTGTTAAACATCTCTGTGCATGTGAAATAGTTTAAGAATGGAGAGCAGTATTTTTCGATCAGCATCACCTTAGCTGTCACATGCTAAAGAAAATGTGGCTTAATAGATCATGGGGATAATAATTGCTTGTCTCTTGAAGAAAGGCATAGAACCAGATGACCACCTGAGGTTGCTTTCAGCTTTAGAATGTATGATGCCACAATTATTAAAGACTGTCCCAGAAAATAAAGAATCATATGTATGTATGCACATATACATACATTTGATTATAAATTCCATCATCCCCATGATTATTTGATTTAAGTTCAGTCCATTTAGGCTTGACTATATTTGGCAGTTGTGTGAATTAAATCATTAAATCACTCACGGTGCATACATTTATATAGCCAATATTTACTTAACATAAACAATGTGCTAGACACTGGAGACAGAATGCTAAAAACACCATAATAGCCTCAATAAGCTTGTGTAGACTAGAATGACTGCTTCCAGTTGTTAAATAGCTAATTTCTATAGTTAGCAGAACATTTTGCCTTTCATCATTATTTCTTCAGATACTCCATTTATCCCAGTATAGAATTAAATTGTTCTGTATATATGTTTAAGTGTGTGTAGGTGTGGGCGTGTATGTGTGTGTACGTGTAAACATGTATTTCCTGCAGTTGCTTCAGTGGAAGTCTCATCTTGGTCCCCCTAGTTCCAGTTGTATGAGAATAGACTATCATTTGTTACAAACTTATCTAATTGGATTCATTCATTTATCATTTTACCTAAGAGGAGATACTACATGAGACACTTTAACTCAATACATAGGTAAGAAACAATCAAATTTAGGACAGAATGACTGCTTAATAAATTAAAAAAAAAGGATGATTTTTAAAATCTATATACATTTTTTAAAAAAAGACAAACTAATCAAAGATCAAACAAACAAACAAAAATATTCCTTTGGGACCTCAAAACCCTATTATCAGAGGAAAAAGTTGTCATCTTGTGGCAATTAACATCATAGAAAGCCTCATTTAGTTCTGCCTACAAAGATTGTAAAATTGGGAACACGGTTCTTCCTTTTGAAATAAAAGTGACCTTTGATACCCTAAATGTACCAAGAAGATTAAAGCAAAAGAGTGAGAGGCTAGACAATGTGGAAGAGAGTTTTGACATCACAGAATCTCCACTGACTTCAAAGAGTAAATGGCGATGAAGCACAAATTCACAAAATGCCTTACTCTAATCTGATATATCTTGACATATTTTTTAGCTTAATTTTAAAAGAAAGTTGGCTTGTCAGATGCCATGATTTTTTGATTGTTATAGCATTTGACAATGTAATCTCTGTTTTTCTTTTTTAAATATTTTACTCTAAAATAATTTTAAACTTATGGAAAAGTTACAAGAATTGCTCAAGGAATTCATACATACTTCTGTAGTATGTTAAATAGTGCCCCTCAAAATATATTAATGCAACCATGCCTAATTCCTGACACATATTATTTTTAAAAAAGGGTTTTCACAGAGGTGATTAAATTAAGGATCTTGAGAGGAAGAGACCATCCTGCTTTAAGATGGGCCCTAAATCCAATTCCATGTGTCCTTAAAAGACAATGGCAGAGGGAAATTTGGAAGAGGAAACACACAGAAGAGGAGAAGACAAAGTAAAGATGAGACAAATTGTAGAATTTTTTGATTACAGTCAAGGAATGCAAACAACCATCAGAAGCTAAATGAGACAAAGAGTGGATTTTCATTTATAGCTCCTGGAGGGAGCTCATTTCTGCTGGTTTTAGGCTTCTGGTCTTCAGAATCTCGAAAGAATAAATTTCTGTTGTTCTTAAGTCACCAAGGTTATGGTCATTTGCTATGCCAGCCCTAGGAAAGTAATACAACTCCAGTACACCAGCTGTTTGCATCTTGTCAAGTTTGTTTTTAAAAAATTTCTCTCTCTCCCTCTCTTATTCTGTATATTTTTTTGTGTGTGTGTGTTTGAACATCCTACCCAATTATGCTTTAAGACTTCAGTGTCTATTTCCTAAGTACAAGGACATACTCCTACATAACCACAATACAAAATCAGAAAGAATAGCATATGTAGAATATTATTGCTAAATCAAGAATCCACATTTCAATTTCATTATTTTTGAGATTCTTTACAGTAAATAGTTAAACAATAAATATTTTTGTTTCTGTGACAAGTACTTAATGAGTATTTTTATGGGCATGTACTAGGCAGGTAGTAGTGTTTAAGGTGGCTTGTAATATATCCTATTATTTACACTGTGTCTGGTCCCTTTCCCTTGATCTAACAAATATAACATAACAAATGTGATAAGATGTCACTTCAGAGATTCGGTTATATCTGCAACCTTATGAGAGAACTCAAGCCAGAAGAACCTAGCTAAGCTGTAATATAATAAATGTTTGTTCATTTAAGCCACTAAGTTTTAGTGGAACTTTTTACACAGCTATAGGTAACTAAGACAATGTGTACCATTGTTTGAATGCTTTGGGATATATAAAGAAACTTACTTGGTGTCCAGTTAGTATTAGCTACTTTGGACATGTAACAATTTCTTTCATATTTAATTTCTTCACAGAAACAATAGTAGGTTAAATGAGAAATAGTACTATACAAATTGGAAATTCCATATTCTGTTATTTCTTATAAAAATTCATAAAAAATCATTTAAGTAGAGATTTCACCTATAATGATCAGATAGTAGTAACATTCCAGTTTGGAATTAGCAATTCAATATGTTTTTAATTACAAATGCCAAAGAGTTAATATATGTCTAGGTAATATTTGAAAAAGAATGAGTCACACAAACACAATTTCAGAGCAAGCTATTAATTATTTAGGCTTAGAGCTCTACTTTACAAGGATTCTTAAATTATCTTGCTTCATTTTATCAAATTAGAGAATACTTCAATAACCTATAAAACAGGCACTCCCAATACCTGGGATGGAAAATTGGATGTAGCAAAGGGTGCATCTTCCAGGGACAAAATTAAACACTTTCAAGAGATACATTAACTACGGTATTATTTTTTGAAAGAATTCCACATCTGTAGGGTCTAAAAGTTAAGCTAGTTCTCTAGACGAGTTGTTTTTAACAACTTGTTCCTAAAATGAGTTGTTAACTTTACAGTGTTCTTATACAAAGGTCATCAACTTAATGATTGTTCAACTTATTAATAAGAATTTTTTACTTTACAATGGTGTGAAACCATCACAATTTTGATGTATTTTGAACTTTGAATTTTTATTTTTTTTCTGGGAGTGATATGTGATACATAAGATATTCAATGCTTTATTAATAAATGACCTTGGTGTTAGATGATTTTTGTCCAGCTCTAGGTAGGTTAATGTAAGAGGTCTGAGCACCTTTAAGGTAGGTGAGGCTAAGCTATGATGTCCAGTAGGTGAGATGTATTAAATTCATTTTGTACTGGTGATATTTTCAACTTACAATAGGTTTATCAGGACATAACCCCATTGCAATTTGACAGACATTTGTATTTTATTCAGTTACAGAGAACTACAGTGCTTTTCTAAAGGAAAATAGAATAGCACATATTATAATCTAACAAGTAATTTCATCTTCTGATCAGATAAGCTACTTAATATTTTAATAATTACATAAAAATATTGGCTGGGTGCAGTGGCACATGCCTGTAATCCTTGCACTTTGGGAGGCCAAGGTAGGAAGATTGCTTTAGACCAGGAATTTGAAAGCCGCCTGAGCAACATAGTGAGATCCTGTCTCTACAAAAAAATAAAACAATTAGCCAGGCATGGTGGTGTGCACCTGTAGTCCCAGCTACTGGGAGTCTGAGGAAGGAGGATCACTTGAGCCTGGTAGTTCGAGGTTGCAATTAGTTGTGATCATGCCACTGCATTCCAGCCTGGGTGACAGAGTGAGACCTCGTCTCTTAAAAAAAAAAAAAAAAAAATATATATATATATATATATATATAGAGAGAGAGAGAGAGAGAGAGAATTATAACAACATGTTATCAATTAAAATTACAGAAAACAAAATGAGAAAGCAAAAATGGAAAAGAAAAAATATTTTCAAAATTCTAAAATGAATAGTATGAAAAAATATTTTATTATTATCACTTCATCTCATGATTCTACTCATATTTTAAATCACTTATCAATAAGTGACTATCATTAAGACTGATGCCTCTGTAAGACAAGCTTGTTTTTCTCTCCAATCTTATCACACATAACAATTTAGCAGGATATCCTAAGGAACAATGTTGTTTAAAAAAATAATGGTCCTCTGCTTTTAAAATGTTTTCTTTCCTGTTAATAAAATCTAACTCAGTTGTTATTTTCATAAGTAATCCCTTTGGATCTGAATTATATATTCTCTTTAAAGTTTGTGTGTGTGTGTGTGTGTGTGTGTGTGTCTTGGCATCTGATGTCTTTTATTATATCATAAATTTCAAGTATAAAAATACTCAGTCATTTTTAGAAAACCATCCATTCCAAAGGGATTCACATTTATTCATCTTGATGGGAAGTAGATTGTATTGTCAAAATGGGAAAAATTCCCCTGTTTAATGTTTACAGCAGATCTGGGAGTTTGCATGAAAACTCTCTATTTATACTGGCAAAGTAAAAAGAAAAATGATGAAAAAAATTCTAGATAATATGGTACCTTCCATACAGAAGTAAATAATTATTTGTAAAAATATGAGTTTTCCTTTATTTTAATGAATTTCTATCACAAACATATAGAAAGATACATTTATAAGTGTTTCACTAAACTTGTCAGCCACATTCTACTGCAGTAGAAGCATGAATAATCTAAAAATTAAGGATTGGTGCTTTAGAAAATTTGAAAATTATATCCAGACATAAGACATAGTTGTTTAAAGTGAGTTCAGTCATAACTTCAATACTGGTTCATTCCTACTGTAGACACTCTGGGTTTCATTTGGCAATAGAAACCAATGGTAAAGTTGAAAATATGACCCCAGAATGTAATTTTAGATCAGAAGATAATCACATAATTTTTTTCTTTTTATTTTCATCTTCTCAGAAAATTAGGAATTCTGACCTATAACATTAAAACTGACAGGACTTTCATGTATCTATTCCAATATGTAGCAAATAACAAGGGGTTTCCTGGAATAAGACATTTCTTATATTTCATTTTAAGTCTATTTTTTCAAATTCTGGATTTAAAATTACTCTGGATATTTTTAGATAATTGACACCACAATATAATATGTGATATAGTTATGGTAAAATGAAAAGCACACCTAGCCAGATTCAAAAAGTATGGATTTAATTCCTGGCCCTGCCAACTACTTGCAAATTGTAGAGCAAAGATTTCATGTCTTCTTATATAAGAGTCATCTGATTTATTTATTAAAAAGGTAATTATCAATTCAAAAGATTGTAGTTTAAAACCAATTAGATTATGTGTGTGAAAGTTCTTTGTAAAATATAAAATACTATACTAATATAAAGTATTAATGAATGAATAATTTAAAAATAACTAAATCTATTATAAATTTTTATTTTGGAAACTCAGCTTCAACGTACCATAGATGAAATCCTTTTCTTGTACCATAAGCCTGTGGTTTCTATATTATTTCTCTCTTATAAGGCTTGTGATGAAGATGTACTACGTTGATAGTAGAATTAATACTGTATACAACAGTTGCCTTATATAAATTAACCCTGAGTTAGTTTGGTGAACAGTTATAATTAACTATGATAGAAATAATTTGAGAAAGGACAAAGGGCATGAACTAGTTTATCAATTTCTCTTAAGGAAGCAGGACCTAGGGGAAATTTGTGTTGATTTACACAAAAGAAAACAATTCAAGTTTTATGGAAATAGACTGTGAAGAACTTAAAAACACTTATGAGGCTTCTTGGATACGCTTCAAGCAGCATTAGAACTCTGGATTTTGAATTTCGGTGAATAAAGGAAAGATTTACTATGGGAAAAAGATCATTGTAAGTGTGTTTTGTAGAATGCTGAAAGTTTGCTAAAAATACACCAAACTCACTTTTGTCTAATTTAATGCATAAAGTATTCATTGTATACTTATTATACGCAACTATCATCTGTATCAGTGGTTCTTAACTTTTGAGTAGTTCTTCTCCGAGAAGATGATGGAAGTTAGGGACCACTCTTGGAGGAGAAAATAGAATATATAGTATGAGCTACCTGACACTTATTCATGTCTATTGAAAGATTACACGAATGAGATAAGGCAAAGGAAAAGCTGGAGGAATACAGAATGCAGAAATGAGGATATAGTCTCTGCCTGTCCTGAGGTCACACCACATCCATGATAGTAAAACTAAAAATACCTTCCATAGGGAAACCACTCTATTGATTACAAGGCAATTTCACAGACATTAGCTTGGTTTAGGAGGAAGCTTTAGGGAGAAGATTTCTAAAAAGGCAAGCAATTATAATCTCAATAAGGTTGCATGTCAAAAGAGTGATTAAAATGGCACCCAGTGGTTATTCAGAAAAAAAGAAGAGAGTATACATAGATGATGTTGAGAGGGGAAAGACATAGAAGAAAAATTAAATCTTCCTGGCAAGAAATGGGCATGGAATTTTGAGTAAGACGTAAACATAGAGGTCAAGGGGTCGTATGAGGAAACCATGCAGGGATAACAGCTCAAGTAAATTAGGAACCCAAATGTCCTGAAGAAATTGTATTTTTAAGGGAACGCATATTTTCTCCCATTTATCTTAAAAGAAAGTCTTTAATTTCTGACTATTCTGCATTTCAAAAATCTATGTATGGAGAAAATTTTAAGATCAAGCCTTGACAGAAAACTCATCGCTGTCTCAGTAAACTCATCTGAGAAGATAGAACTTAAGTACTCAGGTATCTGTGCACAGATTTTTTTTCTCCTCCTACAAGTTGTAATTTCTTGGCAAAATGGAATGGTATCAAGCATTTAAACACACACACACACACACACTGATTTAACTTTCAAACATTTTCGGTTGCATTCACCTCTTTTTGTTGCTTAAAGTCATAAGTCACGAGCGCTTATGAAAGAGCTGGCATAGCTTATGCTGAAAAGACCCACTTAATTGACCTTTCTGTCTTTTCCATGACCCTGTAGGTTTAACCTCACTGCTGATACTGCAAGTGAATATGGGAAAGCATTTATTGAAAGCTGCATAACAGACATGGTTATATTTCCTAGGTTGATGTTTTGCATATCTGCACAGTAGGGCCATTAAGCGTTCTAAGAGCACAACGGAAACAATCATAACATTTGTTTTTAGATGACTGACTCAGGACATGTACACCAGGCTTTATATAGAAACTGTTTTTGTTTTATTAAGGGACTGTTTGCCTGTTAGTGATAACATCATTAAAAATAAATGAAAGGGGGCTGGTAAAATGCTTCCCAAAAGCAGAAACCTAATTAAAGGTGATATGCCTGCTATGAGGCTTTTTTCAGGACTCAGAAATAGAACAAGGTTAGTTCTTTCTCATTTTATAAGGCCCAAAGAAGACCTCACAGTAAAGCATCATTTCTGATCTAATTTTCTATTTCTGTGTGCTTTAATAATCTACTTTACAGTCAGTCTGTGCTTGCCCATAGAAAGTGAACTAGTTTTTTTTTGCCTACAGATAGCTTCTTCATCATGTCATATTGCATGAAAAGAAAATCTGATGGTTCAGTCAAACAAAAAATGCACTCTCCTTTTAAAACAAATTGAATCGGTTATAATATGTTCAGTAATAGTAGTTGAATAATGCACACAAACATTTCATAGCTCTAAAAATCCACTTTTGAAAGTCTGAGTTAATAATAAAAAAAATTTCCAAATCATGGTTTATAAATTCAGAAAGAAAAAAAAGTAGACCTTTTCATTTTAAGGGGTGGAGTTACTCTAATTTCATGGATGGTGGAAAAAGCAGGAAACTGCATTCCCTTGATAACTCTGCCCTTATTGTGCTGTGACCTTGGCCAATTTACTTAAATTTACATCTGCCAAAAATGAGTTTCTGAAATGTGCTTTGAGAATTTTCAGAGGGAGGGAGGAGGAGTTGTCACATAAATCCAAGGCCTTTTCAAAATTAATATTACTTTAGAAGTAAAGCAAAAACGAAGAGAAACACTGAGCACCATCACAGGGTGCCATAGTTTGATATGTTCTCTTCTTGTCACCTCTGCATAGTTCCAATTCATTTATGAGTTTCTAAAGTGAAAATGGATCTTACTGCTAAGTGAATAAAACAGAACACATCCCAAATTATTCCTCTGAAATATAAAATAGCTCTAGTGTTGTGGATTATTTAAACTCTAATTTGCACATGGATTTTAGACTAAAATTATCATGGAATTATAGAAAGTGTCAGATGCTTTTGAAAATCATTTGGTCTAAATTCTTCATTTCAGATGAAACAAGCCAAGTAAGTGGCCCAAAGCTTTTCAAACTCAAGTCTGAAGATTCTCCATTCTTCGTTACAAGTTATGATGTCAATTTAGAGGAAATACACGGAAAGAATATTTTGAATGACTACATGAATATGCCCACCGACAAACACACACACACACACACACACACACACACACACACATACACACACACATGACAAATGGTGAAATGAGAAGTCAAACAGGATATTTAATAAATGTTAGGGGATTTTAGGAGTGATAATGAATTTGTGATTTAAGGAGAGGGTGTCTCATCTTTAAGATATACTCACTGAAAACAAAGTAAAATAATTAATAAAAACATAAAGACAATGTATGTACAGATTAAATAACACATGTTTGAGATTTGCTTCAAAATTCTCTGGAGGGATAAAAGAAATTGGGTGGAGAACATACAAAACAAGATTGGCCTTGAGGTGATCACTGTTAAAGCAAAATCATGGATAGTCATGATTTTGGGGGTTCATTACTCTTCTGATTTTATGTATATTTGAAATTTTCTATAATAACAAGGTAATAGAAAAGTATTGCTATTCAGTAAGGATTCTATTAACTCATTCTTCCATCAAAGAGTCAGGGGTATTGATTGATACAACAATGATCAACTTTATCATCAAAATAACTAGCGAGTATTGAGTGCTTCTTATATGTTCAAAACAATGTTCTAAACACTTTGCAGGCAATGATTAATTTAATATAACAATTCTATTAGATCATTACTAGTGTTATATTCATTTTACACATGAATATATAGAGGTAAAAAGAAGTTAATTAACTTGCCAGCACAACTCAGCTAGTAAAGAAAGCAGCCAGGATTTGAACCCAAATATCCTTGTTTCTGAGTCCATATTCTTTAAACAACCACAGAGTAAAAAAGAAATTATTTACAAGCATTTTTTAACACATTCAATATGTGTGTTCAAATATGCACAAAAAAAGAAAATGATTTATCTCAAAATAGGAAATGTAAGATTTTCTATTTCACTCCTTATTCTTTCTTAAGGCTTGGTTACTTCTCCCAGGCAATGATTATCCAACCAGCCAAGATCCACCGAAATTGACTACTTCCACTGACAAGCTTATGATTGTTTGCTTTTATTTCTATCTAGAAATAAAATTCCAGATGGGACTAGAGAACTCCAACCACGAGTATCACGGACATTTACTATCGCCCCTAACTTTAAGTAGCTTGTATAGAATACCTTCCTGGAATTTCCTCCACTTTACACTTTACCAAATGCCAACCATACATATTAACAAGGTCTATGTTTCCCTTCTCAGAGATATTTAACCGTGAAAGTATCACTTTTAGTTTCACACATGCATTCCATGGAGTAAAAAAGCCAGGCCTACCTACGGATTTTTAAAACAAAATAATTATTGCCCAAGAGATTCACTTCAGAAGGCGCAGGTCCCATGACTTGCCCATGTATCGGCTGCAATTAAACCCTGGCTATATCACCACAAATTATCTTCTGCACTTGTTCCAATTTAGCTTATGCTGAATTTCTTCATTCTGTCTTCCCAGCCATGAACTTGCCTCATTTTCAGTGACAAAACCTTTATTTAGGTTTCCAAATCAGACCCTATTCCTTCCCTGACTGCATCAGTGTGCTCCATGCTAGCACTGGAGTTCCCATGGCACTTGGTTACTACTCGACTCTGCTAAGTCTGATAATTTACTAAGTATAATTACTTCAATCAAACCAGATGCTTTAATAGGTCCTTTCACTTCCACTTTGCCTTACCACAGTCTGTTCAGATGGGGAGCGTGGTATGTGAATGAGAAAAGTCTCCTCACGTGATACCTAATAACTCTACAAAAACCTATTCATTTTTCCCCTCCCATCAATAAAAATTACCTAGTAGTATATCTGATCAGGACTATTTAAAATGATTAAGTGACCAAATTCATTGAAGATTATCATCAAATTTCGTTACATGTTTATTTCCTTAAGTGTGCTTACCATGAAAAACTGTGAGAGAGGGAACTCTGCTTATCTTGTTCAACTGTATAAACCTCAATGCCTGGCACATAATCTATTTTTATTATTGGTGGTCCAATACATGATATAATTTAATTTAATTCCCCAAACTGGTTAATTTATTAAGTCCTTTGTGCTTATATTAATAGAGATGATTTTCAGCTGAGATTAGTTTACATGTTAAATTAATTGTGTCTGAATGAATGAGAAGTTATATAATACAAATGCCTTTGTTTTGGGCAGCTTTTTTATAATAGAAATGTGAATCTAGCATATAAAAATTACTTCTAATATTTAAATTCTAAATTTTAAAATCACAACTTTTTTGTAATTAAGTATATTTATGGCTACCCTGAGCAGAAAAGGGACTAGTGAGTATATGCACATAATAGTAAGACTTGTTCCATCTATCTAAAAGTACTATTGGCTGCTTTGGGCTATAGCAGGTTTGTCATGACACAGTGTCCAAACAAAGGTTGATAAGCATCTTGTCAGGAATATTACAGAAACTGTGCCCTGGAAATTGATAGGAGCCTAAATGAAATGACCTTTATATCTCTTTTACCTATTGAGATTTTATGGCTTTTTCCTTTAAAACTAACTGTTTTATAACATAGTCATATAAAAATGCAAAGGAGAGCACTAATTTTCAGGATTTAGGGAAGTATAAAAAGTTGAGAGTGGATGTTTGTGTCACTGTCAGCATTCCGATGTTGGCAAGAAGGGGATTCTTGAACAGCACAGCTGCTATTTTGCAACTCTCAGAGCATAAAAAACATAATGCAAACTCCTGGACCTCTACTATATATACGTTTTAAAAATTAATTTCCAATTTATAACCACTCATTTTTGTAACACACAAAAAAATGATGTTGTCAGATTTATATAATTGTAGTTACTAGCTTTTTAATGTGCTATGTTTAAGATAAACACATCTGTTGGCTCAAGAAAATGTCCAAAAATTAATATAAACATGAGAAACCTTGGTTAAGCTTTCCTTTAGCACCAATTTTTAAATTTAATTTGAAAAACAATTATTAGAAATTTTAAAGTAACTTAAAAACCCATTAAGTTATTTGTTTCAATTGAAGTGTGTCCTGTTATCTTCTGCTTGGTATTATGTATGTGTAATAGCATGGATGCCTCATATTCACTTTAAGGGATTTTTTTAATCATGAAGAATTTATGCATTCAAAGTAAAAGATACAGCCTAGATCAAGAATCTAACCTGGAAAGAGAACATGTATTGGGAGGAACTGAGGAAGGGTGGTGTGAATGAGACATAGTGAGTGAAAAGACAGTGGCTGGTGTAGAAGTTAGAGAGGTGAGGGATTTGCATGAGCTCTTGTAGGCCTAGTCATGAAATTTTAGCTCATGAAGCTCAGGAGCAGATTGGTCATGATGGACTGTCTTGCAGAAATGGCAATTATTTCTAATCATGTATGTCTCATGAGAACATAAAACTGTTTCATCCTATGTGACCGCGTGAGTGTTCATTCCCATGGCATGTTCAATTCATATCAATCTAGCATTATTACTACTAAAATACTTGATGTTTTCTTGTATATTCCCTTATTGTTTGTCTTCTTTAATTACAATGCAAATTCCTTAAGAACAAGATTCTTCTCTGTATTCTTGGTTGTTGTCCCCCTCTGTCCCTTGAATGGTGTCTGGCATTTACTAGGCTCCCCAAAAATATGTGTAGTGAATCAATACATTTTTAAGATGTATTTCATAATAAAATATATTAATTTCTCAGGTTAATGTGTACATTCAATTTTATTTTACTCAGAAATCTAAAATTTATAAACACGTATTTGTTAATTAAAGAATCTTCTTAATAACATGTCAAGAAGGATTTAGATATATTTTATTACTACAGATAAGTAACCTTCTAAGATCTAATGTAATCAAAGGAAATTCAAAGAAAAGTATATCGTGTGTGTGTGTCTGAAATGACTGTACACACACGCACATATACACACTTAGTTATCTAAGTACATATGTACATATAGGAATATAGGTATGTAGAATTCTTTCATATTTAGTCAATTAAATAACTGTTTTACATTTCAATATTAATTCATTTTAAACACTATCACCAGAAATTTTAGTCAAACAAATAACAAGTTTATTATTGTTCCTTCCCTTCACTCAATAAGCCTACAAAATCCAGGTAGAACCTGGAAGTTTTGCCATTACTATATTTGCTGTATTTGCTATATTCTATTATTTTCTATTTTAGCCTATATGTTTTAAGATTGACAACTTACAAGTAGCATAAATATTGGGAGATAATTTCATAAATGATTTAATATTGACTGAAAATTTGAAAACAAACTTTATTAGAGAATGCTTCATATTTAAACAAGTACACTAAACATGAAGGTTTTATTACTTCTCATTCTTGACAAAAATGAAAAACTTGTGTTGCTCTTTAATGTTATTCTACATTAGATAAATTTAAATACACCATAACTAAAACAAAATTAAAAAATTTTGTATGTGCTGTTCAAACACACACAACCCATAAGATTCCAATGTGTCTCCCACCTACCCTTGCCCCAGGACAGCAGTTTCCCGACAGAATTCATATTGGAGTTTTAGTTGGGAATCCTCACAAATACAGTGTTCTCTTATGTTTCTCTTACAACATATTCTAAAATCTATTCCCCAACTTATTTTTTAGCATACAAATTCTCCATAGAGTATTTGAACTTAGTGCCTTGTATAACAATAGCTTCAAAAATGCCATAATACTTTTAAGGAAGTTGTTATTTCCTTTACTAACAAAATTATTTTTACAACTGTTAAATGTAATCATAAATTTCATCAGGGACTTCTTATGTAACCAAATTGAGCTTGAAGTATGAATACATTTTATTTTGCCAATTGGTTCAGTTGGCAAATTAGATGAATTAGAAATGAGTAATTTTAGAAATATTTAAGAGTGAATAGCAAATTTAATATAGCATAGTAAGCACTTTACCAAAGAAAAGACAGAGGAATATCAGAGCGAGTAAGGACAATTAGTTCATCCTTGGACTTCCTGGAGGAGGAAAAAAATCTAAGTTTAGAATGAAAGATAATCCAGATACAAGCTTTATGGCATGACTAAGGCCTTAATATACGGGAAGAAGAAATAACTTCTGAAAAAAGATAATATATAATAACATTTCAAACTTAATATCAACGTTCTAAACTCTCCCTCTACTTTAGATGTTTAACTTCAAATGTTAATATATTTTCAAATCTTTTATCATCTATTTATTGCTAACAATTGAACATAAAAAAACTTATTTATAAATATTTACTGGAATGTGTCCATTCTCTTATTTCCTCATTTCCATGACAGGCAAATAAAATGAGGCTACATTGAAAAAAATATTTTCCTGATGAGCCCACACCAGACCTAATGATTATAGTCTTGTTTTCTAAGAAATTCTTTTAAGGAATGATTTTAGAATCTTCCTCAGGGTCATTATCAAGGTGCTTCTTACACTATATGTGAAATGTGCCTCTATTTTTTTAGAAATCATAACAGCATTAGCATGTTTACCCACTGATCACTTCCATCTGTGGGCCAGCAAATTCAGCTGGAAATTTCGTCAACATATCTTAGGATATAATTCATGTGGCTTGAATTCATTTAGAATAGCCAAGTGTTTTCTTCTCATTTTTTCTTCTGTATTGGGCTTCAATTCCCTATCATGATGATTTCTTTCACTATTTTTAGTCTCTCTCAGAAAAATAATGAAACAGAAGAATGACTTATTGTACTTTTTGTGTCATTTCATATGTATGGAAGATATACTTAAAGAGAAAAATATGGTAAAAACTATATTGTTAATTCATTACTTGACTGAAGTTTGAATTTATTTCCATCCTCTCAACCTGAGCATATATAAACTAACACAAAAGAACAAAAATACAAAAAATAGCTACCCAAATGTCTTCTGCTGTCATCCCTATTTCTCAGCCATAACACCACCTTTGAAATTACTCTAGGAACAGCTTTGATATTTTTTTAAGTTTTCTTCTTTTTTTTTTTTTTTTTTTTTTTGAGACAGAGTCTTGCTCTGTTGCCCGGGCTAGAGTGCCGTGGCGTCAGCCCAGCTCACAGCAACCTCAAACTCCTGGGCTCAAGCGATCCTTCTGCCTCAGCCTCCAAAGTAGTTGGGACTACAGGCATGTGCCACCATGCCTGGATAATTTTATATATATATATATATATATATATATATATATATATTTAGTTGTCCAGATCATTTCTTTCTATTTTTTTAGTAGAGACGGGGTCTCCCTCTTGCTCAGGCTGGTCTCGAACTCCTGACCTTGAGAGATCCACCCGTCTCGGCCTAAGTTTTCTTCTTAATGCATATGCTCAACAAATTATTCCTTCAAATATTCCCACCATTTCTATGTTCCTTTTCAGCTGTCACCTACACCAGGATT
>CAUYSK010093045.1:0-27560 GCA_963575035.1 Avahi laniger
ATTAGCCGGGCATGGTGGCTCATGCCTGTAGTCCCAGCTACTTGGGAGGCTGAGACAGTAGGATTGCCTGAGCCCAGGAGTTTGAGGTTGCTGTGAGCTAGGCTGAGGCCACGGCACTCGCCCCAGGCAAGAGAGTGAGACACTGTCTAAAAAAAAAAAAAAAAAAAAAAAAGGCCCTGGAAGTAAAATTTGAAGTTACTTTATCCTAAGTTGTATATAGTACCAGATCCACTTATTTAAGGAATTTGTCTGTTTTGTCCAAATCATCAAATTTGTTGGGGTGGTATTTTCTTAGTTTCTCTTTTTTCCATCTCATTGATTTCTACTTAATTTGGGTTTGCTTTGCTCTTCTTTCCTTAGCTTCTTCTGGGAGAACCTAAGGTCATCGATTTTGGTCTTTCTTCTTTTCTAATATAAACACTTAAAGCTATAACTTTCCCTATAGCGCTGCTTTGGCTACATCTCACAAATTTGGATATGTTGCATTTTCATTATCTTACAGTTTGAAATACTTTCGAATTATTTTCCTTTCTTTTTTGTTACTCTACCTCTTTTCCTGACTTCTTTTGATTAATTGAATATTGTTTTGAATTTCATTCTAGTTTAACCTATTGGGATTTTAGCTATACCTCCTTTTATTAATAGGCAGTGGTTGCTCTAAGAATTGTAATACAATGCTTTAATTTTTCAGTCTATTTAAACATTGTATCACTTCATGAAAAACATAAACACCTTGCAACTCCCCTGCCCATCCAGTTGCACAAATGCCCCATCCTGTAATTTTGTATAAAATGCAGTCTTATTTCTTTTCCCAACACTTCTTAACTTCTTATGGATAATGACCCAGAAGTCATCATTAGTAACAAGAAAGCAATAAAGAATGAAAACTTTTTTGTCATTGTCTTCTTGGTAAAGAAGGGATACACACTCATGCACTTACTCTGCTTATCTTTAAACTTGCCTGTTTCAGACTGACTGAAGCCTCACAGCAGTTTAGGGTGGGGAAGTGGTTTCAAAATGTTTAGCAACTGCTTATTTGCCAGGCCTTTTACATATGTCATTTAATCCTAAAAACTTTGGGGCAGTTATTGTTGCCAATTTAACAGACGAACCTCTCTTGTGAGCATGAGATCCATGTCAGCTTCTCATGAGCCCAGCCTGACTATCCTAATTAAAGTTGCAGTTCAGTCTACATTTCCCCTGACTCTTGATTCCCTTTGCGTGTTTTTATCCCCATAGCATTATCACCTTTTGATGTATTATATAATTCACTTATTTATTATTCTTATTGTCTCCTTTTCTAGAAAGTAAGCTCCTTCAGGGTAGGATTCTTTGGTTTTTATTTTGTTTTGTTGTTTTCCACTGATATACTTAAGTACCAAGAACAGTGCATGTATGAAATGCTCAGTAAATACTTTTGAATGAATATTCATTTCCACTTCGGTGTTTCACAGGCACCTCATACTGTCCTCCATTGTCTCCTATATATCATCATTCATCTATCTAGGCACCTATACTAGAAGTATAACTGTATCCCTTCACAGTCTTATGTTCACTCATTAATTTATTCTTTGAATAAATATTTTGGGCATCTGCTATGGACAAGGCAAAATTCTAGACACTGAGATTACAACAATGAACAAAACAAAATCCCTGCCCCCCTACTTTCCCAGTGAAGCCAATATTGGGGGATATAGACAATAAGTAAGCACATCTATCAGGTACTGAGAAAAAATAAAAAAAATTAAGCAGGATAAAAAGGATAGGGAGGGATAGGTGGTCAAGAAGGGCCTCTCTGATGAGACTTTGAGCAAAGACTTGAAGGAGGACAAATCACATGTATATTGGGGGATGATCCTAGGTAGAGGTAATAGCAAATGCAAATGTCCAAAAGTACAGAATAGCAAAAGCATGAGCAAGGGACAGCAAAAAAAGCCAGTGTAGCCTTTTTACTCTCAGTGTTTTATTTCGGTTAGTTTCTATGTCTTCAAGTTCACTAATGTTTTCTTCTCTTGTGCCTAATCTGCTGTTAATCCCATATGCTGTATTTTTCATCCCACATGATGTACTTTTCATCTCTGCAAGTTCAATTTGGGTCTTTTTTTTATATTTTCCATGTCTAGATAACTTTTTGAACATATGGAATACAGTTATTTTCACTGTTTTGATATCATTTTCTGCCAATTGTAGTATGTCAGTGGTTTCAATCGATTGATCTTTCTCCTCTCTATGGATTATGTTTTCCTGTTTCTCAGCACACCTGGTGATTTCTGATTGGACACCAGATATTGTGAGTTTTACTACGTTGGGTACTAAATATTTTTGTATTTCTATAAATATTCTTGAGTTTTGTTCTAAGATGCTGTTAAGGTACGTAGAAATATTTGACCCGTTCGGATCTTACAAGATCTGGCAAGTGGGACCTGAGCTTTGTTTAGTCTAGGGCTGATTATTCCACACCATTGAGACAAAAGCTTTCTTTGTGCCATACCCAGTGCCCTGTGAATTATGGTCTTCCAGCCTGGATATGGGAACTGGCACTCTTTTTGGTCCTGTGTAAGACCTGGCTTCTGTTCCCTCTAAATACTTTCAGGTGCTTCTTTCTCTAGCCTTGGGTACTTTTCTCACACACATGCACTGATCGGTTCTCTGCAGATTACTCCAGGAGGATCGCCAGTGTCCTATGTGCAGCTCCCTCCTTTCAGGTACTCTGTCCTGCAAACTCTTGCTGCCTTGGTCTCCCTGGACTGTCGACTTCACTTCCTCAGTGCAGGGATTCTGCAAGGCTTTTCCGGGATTTCTCCTGACAATCCTATATCCTGGGCAGTAAGTAGGACTCTTGTTTGTTTTCTGTCTCTTGGCAATCACTGTCCTTTGTTGGCTGATGTCCCATGTTGTGAAAAATGTTGGCAAAACATAATGTCAAGTCAAAAAAGCGAGGTACACAATAGTATATATTGGCCAAAACATGTAGGCAAATCTCAGAGATATTGTCGGTTCAATTTCAGACTCCCACACCGCAGTAAAGCAAATTCACAATAAAGTGAGTCACACAGTTTTTTTGGTTTCCCAATATATATAAAAGTTATGCTTACACTACACTGTAGTCTAAGTGTGCAATAGCATTAAGTCTAAAAACACAGTGTACAGATGTTAACTAAAAAATAATTTATTGCTGAATATTGCTAACAATCATCTGAGCCTTCAGAGAGCTGTAATCTTTTTGCTGGTGGAGGGTCTTGCCTCGATGTTGATGGCTGCTGACTGATCCAGGTTAGTATTCAAGATTGGGGTGGCTGTGGCAATTTCCTAAAATGAGATAACAGTACAGTTGCTCCATCAATTGACTCTTCCTTTCATGAAAACTTTCCCTGTAGCATGTGATACTATTTCACAATATTTTATCCACTGTAGAATTTTTTTCTATCAAACCTTATGGCTACTTTATCAACTAAGTTTATGTAATATTTAAATCCTTTGTTGTCATTTCAACAATGTTCACGGCATTTTCACCAGGAGTAGATTCCATCTCAAGAACCACTTTCTTTGCTTGTCCATAAGAAGCAACTTCTCATCCTTTCAGGTTTTATCATGAGATTGCAGCCATTTATTCACATCTTCAGGCTCTTCTTTTTTTTTTTTGAGCCAGGTCTCACTCTGTTGCTCCAGGTAGAGTGCATTGGTGTCATCAGAGCTCACTGTAACCTCAAACTCCTGGGTTCAAGCAATCCTCCTGCCTCAGCCTCCCAAGTAGCTGGGATCATAGGTATTTGCCTTGCTAATATTTCTTTCCTTCTTTTTTTTTTTTTTTTTTTTTTTGTAGAGCCGGCATTTCGCTCTTGCTCAGGCTGGTCTTGAACTCCTGAGTTTAAGCAGTCCTCCCACCTCAGCCTTCCAAAGTGCTAGGGTTACAGGAGTGAACCACTGTGCCTGGCCTGGGCTCCACTTTTAATTCTAGTTCTGTAGTTGTTTCCACTACATCTGCAGTTACTTCCTCCACTGAGGTCTTGAATCCCTCAAAGTTATCCATGAAGGTTGGAATCAACTTCTTCCAAAATCCTGTTAATGTTGATATTTTTGCTTCCTCCTGTGAATCACAAATGTTCTTAATAGCATCTAGAATGGTGAATTCTTTCCAGAAGGTTTTCAATTTACTTTCTCCAGATCCATCAGAGGAATCACTAAGGCCGCTGTAGCCTTACAAAATGTATTTCTTAAGTAATAAGACTTGAAAGTAGAAATTACTCCTTGGTCCGTGGGCTGTAGAATGAATATTGTGTTAGCAGGCACGGAAACATTAATTTCCTCATACATCTCCATCGCAGCTCTTGGGTAGCTAAGAGCATTGTCAAGCAGTAATATTTTGACAAGAATCCTTTTTTTCTAAGCAGTAGATCTCAACAGTGGGCTTAAAATACTCAGTAAACCATACTGTAAACAGATGTGCTATCATCTAGGCTCTGTTCATTCCATTTATAGGCACAAGCAGAGGAGATTTAGCATGATTCTTAAGGGCCCTAGGACTTTCAGAATGGTAAATGAGCATTGGTTTCAATTTAGAGTCACCAGCTGCATTAGCCCCTAAGAGATTCAGCCTGGTTTTCGAAGCTTTGAAGCCAGGCATTGACTTCTCTCTAGCTATGAAAGGATTAGATGGCATCATTTTGCAATATAAAGCTGTTTCACCTACATTGGAAATCTATTGTTTAGTGTAGCCACCTTCATTAATTATCTTGGCTGGATCTGCTGGATAACTTGCTGCAGCTTCTAGAATACATAAGCACTTACTGCTTCACTTTGCACCTTTATGTTATAGAGATGACTTCTTTCCTTAAACCTCATGAATCAGCCTCTTCTACCTTCAGACTTTTCTTCTGCAGGTTCCCCTCTTCTCTCAGCCTTAATCATTTCGAGATTTTGATTGAAAGTGAGAGATGTGCAACTCTTTCACTTGAACACTCAGAGGGTTATTAATTGGCTTCACTTCAATCTTGTTGTGTTTCAGAAAATAGGGATGCCTGAAGAGAAGGAGAAGGATGGGGGAATGGTTCCTTGATGGAGCGGTCAGAACCCATACAACATTTATCAATTAATTTTGTTGTCTTACAGGGGCCCAGTTTGTGGTGTTCCAAAACAATTATAATAATAACATCAAAGATCACTGATCACAAGTCACCATAACAGATACAATAATTCAAAGCTTGTCAGTGCTCACTCCTGTGCCAATAATAATAATGATAGTGAGCTTGAAATATTTTAAGAATTACCAAAATGTGACACAGAGACACTAAGTGAGAACGTTATTGGAAAAATGGCACTGATAGACTTGCTTAATGCCGGGTTGTCACCAAAAAAAAAATCTACAAAACACAATAAAATGCACAATAAAATGATATAATGCCTGTATTAAAAAGATATATATGTAAGATATATATATATACATTATATACCTATATGTGTACATATCTGTATGTGTTGTACTTTTTAATCTTTTTGTAATGTACAGAGTGTTTCTGGAATGATACTGTTATCAGTAGTTGCCTATATGGTGGGATACTGGGGAACAGAGATAGAAGGCATATGGAACACATCTTTGAGCCACCTCAGATTATTTTGGTGTCACTGGTATCTTGTATGGCTGGGTTGCAAGCTTCTTCACTAGAGGCCAACACTGTTATCTTCCCCTAAGCAAATTATTACTAGTACATAAATTCTTTCTCTCTCTCTCTCTCTCTCTCTCTCTCTCTCTCTCTCTCTCTCTCTCTCTCTCTCTCTCCTTTTCATGGACTATTCTTAGGGCATTTCTGTCCAGCCGGTCCAGAGATTCCCATGTAGTTAGGTGACTATGTCTCTTTGTGAAGCAGTAGCTATCTTGGTAACAAATAACTTTGTATTTTTTCCCTATTTTTCTATGCTGCTTCTTTACAATCTACAAAATCATAGTTTTTCTTAAGCCCACGAGACTGGCATTGCAAGGTAATTAAGTGAACTGAATTAAAGAGGGACAAACCTTTCTAAGAGATGGGACACATGAAATTTTCAGATTTGCCAGAACACAAGAGGAAGAAGAGGTGACTTCCTCGTAAGCTACTAAGACAAAATCTGAAAAAATTTTACATTCTTGGCAATTGTGCATTAGCATCTATTTGGAATAGCTGGGGATCCCAGTCACAAGGGATGTCTCTACTCATAAGCCTTTTTTTAATGGCCTTCCGTGGAGTGCTCAAAAGAAAGATTGGTGACATGGCAGGAGACTGGAGCGGATACCCCTTGGAAGGTGAAGATATACATTGTAGCTGCTGCTGAGGTGGGGATAGGCACAAAAGCTCACGTATTTCCCTATAAGCAAAAGCCTTAAGTTACTGATGGAGGACAAGCAAACATTTTCCCAGGGCACAGACATGGCTTTTGTGGAAGGAGTAGAAGCAAACCTCTTCTGCCTCAGAGGTAGGAGTAGGAAACCCTCTCATTCAAAGGACAAAGGCAAAGTTCCTTTATTTCTGGAGGAAAACTAGAAGCACAAATCTTCATTTTGGGGAGTGGGACAGAAAATAATTTGGCACCTAGCATCCTCCACTGACACTACTACTCGGGAAGGAGCAGGAAATTCCTGCTAAAGATCTATCACAAATAAATACATAAGAGGAGGAATGGGAATGCTAAAAAGGACCCACTCCTGAGGCCTAGTTGTGCAAAGCCTGCCCAAGAGCCTGAGAACCCACCTGCCTGCACAGCCCAGTGCTGCCACTATCAGCACCTGCGCAACCCACCTGGAGGCCCAAGAATTAGTACGTCTGGACCTGCTAACACCAGTGTCAGTGTATGCCACTCAGAGGCGCAAGGATAGGCACATTCAGCCCACTGCTGCCACCAGTGGGACCTGAGGACTGGCCCACGTAATGTCCCCTTCCCTAGCAAAATTTCACCACAGCCTTCACTAACAACCACACCTTAAGCAATTGAGGAAATCACAGACACCACTGATCTTGTTTACAGCTGAAGAAATCATGCAGAAACTATACTACTGCACACACCCAGAATCATCCCAAATCCAAATCCTACCCAACCAACATAATAGATACATCTTCAGGAAAAAGTTCTCCCCTATCAAAGAAAATTTTAAAAAATTGTAATAAGTGACTGTTACACCAGATGCACATATATCAATGCAAGACACAACAAACATGAAAACGGAAGGAAATATGACACCTCCCAGGGAAGACAGTAATCCTCCAGCAACAGATCTCAATGAAAAATAAATATATGAAATCTTGAGAAAAGAATTCAAAATATTGATATCAAAGAAGCTCAGTGAGATACAAAAGAACTCACATAAACAATACAAAAAAATCAAGAAAATAATTCAGGGTATTAATGAGAAATATACCAAAGGGATAGATATCATAAAAAAAGAACCAAACAAGTTCTGGAGCTGAAGAACTAATTGAATAAAATACAAAATACATTAGAAAGAGTTAGTAATAGACTAGATTGAGCAAAAGAAAGAATATCAGAACTTGAAGACAAGTCTTTTGAAATAACCCAGTCAGACAAAAATGAAGAAAAAAAGAGTAATAAAGAATGAACAAAACATATGTAACATATGGGATATCATAAAGTGATCAAAAGTTTTGGTTTTTGAGAAGACTAAGAAAAAACAAAAGTGATAGAACTTATTTAATAAAAAAATAGCTTAAGACTTCCCAAATTTAGCAAGAGATTTGGACATCCAGACACAGGAGCTCAGAGATCTCCAAAGAGATTCAATTCAAAAAGGTCTTCTCTGCATCACATTATAGTCAAACCGAACAAAGTGAAAGAAAAAAAGAGAATTCTAAAAACAGCAAGAAGAAAGTGTCTAGTCATTTACAAGGGAATCCCCATCAGACTAATAGTAGTTTTCTCAAGGAAAACTTTACAGGCCAAGAGAGAATGGAATGCTATATTCAAAGTGCTGAAAGAAAAAAATTGCTATTCAAGGATACTATACCCTGCAAAGTTATCCTTCATACATGAAAGACACATAAAATGTTTCCCAGATAAGGAAAAGGTGACGGAATCCATCGCCACTAGACTGGGCCTAAAAAAAATGGTTAAGGGATACCTACATGTGGAAGCAAAATCATGATACCCATCATCATAAAAACACATTAAAGTATAAAACCCACTGGTAGAGCAAACACACAAAGAAGGAAGAGAAAAGACTGAAATGTTACCACCACAGAAACCCACCAAACTACAATGATAAATAATAAGAGAGAAAGAAAGGAACAAGGGATATAGAAAACAACCAGAAATCAATAAAATGACAAGAACAAACTTTCACATATCAATAATAACCTTGAATGTAAACGGATTAAACTTTCCATTTAAAAGATACAGACTAGGAAGGGGAAGATAAAGAGAAGTTCATTAATGGGGACAAATATGTGGTTTGATAGAAGAAATAAGACCTAATGTTAGATAGACCATAGAGTGACTATAGTTTAAATAATCCATCGTATATTTCAAAATAGCTAAAAGAGAAGAATTTCAATGGTTCTAACATAAAGAAAAGACAAATATTTAAGTTGATGGATATCCCAAGAACACTGATTTGATCTTTATAAATTTATCAGTGTATTAAATTATCACATGTACCCTGAAACTATGTACTATTATGCATCAATTAAAAAGATATAAACTGGCTCTCTCTCACACACACAAACACACACTAATCACCTCTGGAAACACCTTCACAGACACACCCAAAATAATGTTTTATCAGGTTTCTAGTTACTCCTTGATCCAGTTGACTTCTAAAATTAAGTCCACAAGTCTGCTCCTTGTCAACTTGGCACCCATGTGCATCTCCTTAAACCACACTTAATTTCCAAATAAAGACAATAATAAATAGTTCCACCTAACATGATGCAACTACACTACAAACTAATTCCTTCTCCAGAATTCGGCTTGTAGGATTTCAAAATTCGGGATTTTAATCTTCCAGAACTTCAGACATTAGGGATTTTAGACTAGGGATTTTGATCTGTCAGGATTTCAACATTCAGGATTATGGTGTTCAGGACTGTGTCCTTTG
This sequence comes from Avahi laniger, assembly GCA_963575035.1. Taxonomy (NCBI): domain Eukaryota; kingdom Metazoa; phylum Chordata; class Mammalia; order Primates; family Indriidae; genus Avahi; species Avahi laniger. Next base: position 9,080 of record CAUYSK010093045.1, read on the forward strand.
GGATTATGATCAGCACTGAAAAAAAGGGGTCCTGGAGGCCGGACACTCAATGGATGCCTGAGGTAGATGGGGGAAGAAGTAGCTGCAGTACTCAGGCACTGAACCTGAAGACAGAGGTCAATGGAGAAAAACACTGCAATCAAATTTCCTCCCTACCACCATCCTCACTGTCCCCGTGGACTAGCCTCCTCTGCCACCCTATACTCCTAGCAGTGGGATAATTTGGTCTTTTAGCATCCGTGTTGTAGCACCTGATGTTAAACTTCTTGGTCTGCGCTCCTATAGGAAAAAATACCTTATCAACTGATAGGGTTTGGACAGGGCTTACAGTGGGGAAGGGAAACAAATTGTTAGGGGCCAGAGGGAGCTGAGCTGGCGGGTGTTGGAATAGCCAATTAAAACACGAAAAAAATGAAAGTAACAGGGCTTTAATCACTCACTGAAATAGTATTAATATACGCAAGAGGCTAGAGAAAGCACTAACTCCTCTCTTTCATTTCTCCCTGTGGAATAGTGCAACACCTGAGGGTCAGGTGGATCAGCACAGGTAGTCTCACTGCTGAGGGAACTCTGAAAAGGCTCCCGCAGTTTTGTATATCCCTGGGGTGAAAGTGGGGAAGAGGAGAGGGAAAGGGAAGGGCAAGGAGTGGGAAAAAGTACCAAGTCAGAATGCAAATAGTGTCTTCAATCCCTCCTCACACACACACACACACATACACAGCGAGTCTCAGCAGAGGCACTTGGGCTAAGAATGCAGATATGCCTAAGAGCCCAAGTCCTTGACTGCAATTCCCTTTACAAGTCCAATGCGTTATCCATTGCATGACAAGAGGCTGGTGCAATGCCCTTTAGAGATTGCAATGCATCGGCTGTGCCCCAAGTCCGGTATGGCGTGGGCAGCTTTTTCTTGTGATGCCTGCCAGGCAAAGCCTTTGTAATTAAATGTTTGGACCTGAAAATTCACACACATTTTGACCAGGAGCTGGACACCTCAGAAATCATCTGTTGTCAGGGCTCTTTGGACCAATCCAATATATGTATAATAGCGTTGATGTATTTTATGCCTGTACTTTCCCATCTTGTCTCACTTTCAAGGAGTACTCTGCATGGACTGTCCCCTCCTGGGTGGTCCAGCAGAAATAAAATAGAACCTTGGCAGGAGAAAAAAAGCCAGACTTAATGGCTCCCTGAGTACTCAGTGACCAAAACTGTAATAGGAACAACTGCCTGACCCAGCCACCAAGTACACCCTCGTTTTCACAAAAGAAGGCAGCTTCTGCCTTCTGCTACTACGCTTTTGTTGAAAACGTACGACTCACTGAGGCCCTTATGACCCTTTGGCTTGACATCTCCATTTTGGGGTGGGTCTACTTGGACTTGATGACTAACAAGGTGAAAAGAACCTAACAAGCCTTGCCAGTCAAATAGAAATAGTATATTCAGGAGTACAGCTGGCCTGGCCAGAGTAGCATTTTGGCACTGCATGAAAAAGTGGCAGCTACCTTTCTAGGGGTACATTTATGGCCAACTACACTGCCTAAAGCAAAGCCATTGGTTCAGTGGGGCCCTTGACTCCCAAGTTTCCCCTAAACTCCTAGGCCTACTTCACTGATTGTTTGCTAAGCTGAAACATAATGGGGTCCAATGAGCTGTTGCTGTTCAGCTTTAGTGCCAGCTATGTAAGAGCAAAAGCAGATACGGTTGCTCCTCTCAACTGACAGAACTCAAGGCAGTCCTCCTGGCTCTAGCCAATATTCCCTTGGATGAACCTATGTTTTTGCTAACTTTGGGGCTGAGGTCTGCCACATGAAATCCTAAAGGCTGACAGATTAAAGACACCTCTCTTTGGCCATTACAATCATGGAAATTGCTTAGTTTTCCTAATAATTAAATGAATATTAAACTAGATGCCATTTTTTTTCACACAGGCATATCTTGGAAATATTGTGGGTTCAGTTCCAGACCATCACAATTAAGTGAGTTACACAAATTTTTTGGTTTCCTAATGCATATAAAGTTATGTTTAACTACACACTGTAGTCTAGAGTAAGTATGCAATAGCATTTTATCTAAAAGTACAAATCTTAATTTAAAAATACTTTAATCACTAAAAAATGCTGAGAGACACAAAATGAGCACAAGATGTTGGAAAAATGGTGCCAACAGACTTGCTCGATGCAAGGTTGCTAAACCTTCAATTTGTAAAAATGCAACATCTGTGAAACACAATAAAACAAGGTATGGCTGTATTGACAAAAATGAAAAGCTCAGCCATATCCAGTATTGACCATGGAATGGACACAAGGTTATTCTTAAACACAGTTTCTGGCATGTATATTGGTTCAGTCTTTTTGAAAAGCAGCTTAACTGAAAATGCATATACATATTGACTGAATGATCTCACTTCTAAGTAGCTATCAAAGAGAAATAAACATGCAAGACGCATGTACTAGCATGTTTATAAAGTGGGAGTAACCTTCCATTAAATTTGATTTATTCCCTCTCTGCTACCTACTATTAAATTCCATTATAATTCCCACCAAACTTTTGGAATCTGTATCTGTACCTACCATTTTGCCATTTTTTACAGTTCCCCCCCAGTATTCTACTGAAACATTTCTCAAAGGGTTACTTAACATAATATTACAACTAATGCCCTGCTACCAACTTGCATGTTTTTCCATCACTGTATAGCAGTCAGCAGAGACTGAAATTACATTTACAGAAATTGCCTACCACGTGCTTTTATACATACACATATAAAAGCTCATATGACCTAATAAAAACCCTTTGAAATAGGTGGTATTAATCATATCATTCAGATGAGAAAACAAGCTCAGAATGGCTTGCCTGAGATAACAAACAAGAGTTCAGGAAAATGAACCCAGAAAATCTAAGTGTTCACCCCTACTAATGGCTGGTCCTGGAGCCCTCTTCAATTGGTTTCCTTTATAATTCTTTTTCTATTATTTAACAAAATGAAGATTAATCTTTTTTCTCTTGGTGGATTCCAACTTCATTACAGTGAACTTAAATAAAAGTGAAAATAAATAGTATAAAGCCTGGCATACCCAAAGGCCAAGTACTCATATTACTGACTTTCTAGAAACATATAAAACAGGCTAATCCAAGTGTTCAAAAGTATATGTATTCAATGAATTAAAATTCCCCCATCTATGGTTACACTAACTTAGATGGAAACAACCAAGCAAATATTGTTTCATAGCAATCAGCAGACTTTAATATTCGAGAAAAATTAAGTCCATCATACACATTAAAAAATAGGAAATTTCATGCAGACATGAAGCTTCCAATTCAGCCTGTGTGACAACTTTTAGAATGAGAGTTACATATAAATACAGTACATTTTACAGTTCCCAAACTTCATAATTTTATACTGTGATTTATACAGCTTCTCTTTATATTTTACATATTCCACCTTGCTCACTTGATTAACATACCCTAAATGTGCACCGCTTCAGAATATAGAAATTAAAAAAAAGCAAGCACAATGACCTATATCCTTCCGCTTTACGAAAATGAATAAAAACATTTGTGTATACAGCTAATTTAAGAAAAAAATTTAAAACTTTAAGGCTTACACACTTTAGTAACTAGGACTAAAATTAAGAAAAACAAAATTAAATAAATCCTCCAGTGACACTTCTATTATTGATTGATACCACATTTCAAGTTTAGAATATATTAACTACAAAAGCTTTATGAAAAAGTGATGTAATTTGTATAGAACATTTAAGAAAAATTCATGATATGAGGGAGAAATTAACAAATGAAATGACTGATTGCAGAATTAACTAAAATGTATGCTATAATTTAGAAAGAAGTAACATTATTAAAGAATAAAACCTAATAGCAAGGCTGGGCACGGTTGCTCACACCTATAATCCTAGCACTCTGGGAGGCCAAGGTGGGAGGATTGCTCAAAGTCAGGAGTTCAAGACCAGTCTGAGCAAGAGCCAGCCTGAGCAAGAGTGAGACCCCGTCTCTACTAAAAATAGAAAAGAAATCATCCGGACAACTAAAAATATATATAGAAAAAATTAGCCGGACATGGTGGCGCACGTTTGTAACCCCAGCTACTCGGAAGGCTGAGGCAGAAGGATTGCTTGAGCCCAGGAGTGTGAGGTTGCTGTGAGCTAGGCTGACGCCATGGCACTCTAGCCAGGGCAACAGAGCCAGACTCTTGTCTCAAAAAAAAAAAAAAAAAAAAACCTAATAGCAAAAAAATTTTAAGTAATAAAGCCAACCCCTCAGTGTCAACTTGTTTTTACCACTGTGAGAAAAACAAAGATACCTGTTTTGATACAAGTTGTAAAAAAGAGAATACTAGTCAGTGAATAAAAAGCATTTCTAAATCACTCAAAAACAGTACGCATTCCTTTCAGTTCAATGGATTTTTAAAAATACTTATGCACCTTTTAAGGTTTTTTTTCTTAAAAAAAAAAATTGGTTTTTTTTTCCCCCTTGCAAATTAATTTCAAGTTCATTCCCACCAAATGTTCATCTGCCAAGTATTGAGGGACACAAAAGGAGAAATAGTTAAAAAAAAAAAAACCCAAAAGGTTACAGACCTCCCTAATTTGAAAAGTCATATTTAACTCCATGGAATCCTTTGCATAGTGAGAGTAAAAGTCACAAAAGTTCCATCACTGTTTGCAGAAAAGTTCCCCCCAACACACTTGTAACATGCTAAATAGGGTAGTGACTCCCCCAACCTAAGTGACGAAGTTCTAAGACTTACAAATAAGTTTTCCTATTAAAACATGATATTTATGCTACCAGCACATTACTGAGATTAAATTTATCTAATTCAAATTGCCACAGAGGCCATTTAAAGCAATCACAATCATCTGTGAAAATACTCAATAAGATTTCTTCCTTTTCTTCAAGAAAAGGTTAAAACACTGGTCATGTCCACTTTCCAAGCTATTGGAAACAGAATAATATATATTTAAAAAATTACAAAGGAAAACCCCCTCCAATAAAGATCTGCTAGAGGTAGAAATTTAAAGCAGCATATACTGTTTAAACTCCATCCATCAGAGAACAAAATTGGCGTTAATCTGAAATTACATAATGGCTGCTGCTTATAATAATGAAAACACAGACCATGGGCAGTAATTTATCCCTGAATTTCATATTCAAAATTTCCCACATTAATACTATGACAGTTTTTACTAGTATATAATTGTTTTAATGAAAAAAAGTGCTTGCTTTCATAATCCAGATAATTTAAAGACATTATTGTAAACATCACACTGACAAACTCTGTTTTCATTTATAGTTTGAAATCATCCATTTCAAATGGGTAAATTTTATTCTTCTTTTCCCAGTTTCCTAGCACTACCTTTAACAAAGGTTTTATGCCTCCCTTCAACTGTTGAGATCTCACACATTTCAAAGTGATCCATGATGAGTATGCTTTCATAAAGTGTTCGGTTTAGTGTAGCCAAAAGACTTGTTAATTTCTCAGTTACTTGAATGCATTTTACTGGCCTGTGATATTATTAAATTTGACATCTCATAAAAATGAAATGTTTGATGCTTCTCTAAATTCAGCTAAGCTAGAAAAAGTAATTTGAATGATAAAAGAATAGATTGCTTAGGCCTAAAGTGAATGTGTCCCAATTTCAGATGTTAAAAATCACAGAGGATCCTCAGACTTCTCTAAAAATAACGTGTGCAATGCATACAACAAAAGGAAACCTGGAAGATTATTATGGACTTCAATACTATTAATCATTAATATGGCAGATCTGCAACAGACAGCTTCATGAAGACACTGGAGATTAGGTTTTTTCTACTGAAAGATGATTCGGGTTTCAAGGAAAAAGTATACTTGAAGACATTTCCTCCATTTTTACTCATGTAGTACAAATCTGCATGGCATAGTATATTTCTGAAAATGCAATAGACATATTAAGAAAATAGACACTATTTCTAAATTTTGTTAGGAATAAGAAGGCACCACTGATTTGAGGTTGTGTCCTGTCATCACTGATAGTTGATTTTGAGTTGTTTATTTCATCATTTGCTCTTATTAAACTTTTTTCCAGGTAATATCACTTAAGACTATTATTGTGGTTTACGGACCACAAACAAGACACATTCATAGTAGTATTTCATCATAGAGAGATCGTTCACAGTATATGTTGACAAGACAGATTCTTCTTCCACCTGAAATGCAAATAATAATCATCATAATGATGATGACAGTCATGATGACACCACCACTAACAAATACTGAGCACTTGTAAGTGGCAGGCGCTATTTTAAGCATATTCATTTATTACATACAGCTATTCCCATGAGATCAGTACTATCAGAAATCCCGCTTTACAAAGAATGGGTAATATAAGCTGCTCCATGTCACACTAATAAGTGGTATAGCTGGGATTCATACCCAGGCAGCTGAACTCCAGAGCTTGAACTTTCTGAACTACTATAATATATTGCTATATTCTCTGTATTCTTAAGAACAAATCTATTGTATATTATTTATTTATTTAGCCGCCCTTGAAGGTGTTTATTCTGTTTATTTTTAAAATGAATGAAATGCTTCTAAATAAATTAACTAGAACACAATAGCTAAAATATCATAAAACCTTACAATGTACATGATAAAAAAAAGATCAAGCAATACAAAAGGACATATAGTGAACAATATCCCTCTTACACCTGCCTTCCCATGCTCTATTACTCCGCCCAGAGCCTAGTCTACTTGGTATCTGTCAGTGAGAGCCCACTAAGGCCAATATTATGATAATGATCAGCTATCACTTATTAAAAGGCTATTTCACCAGGGATTATAGTCTTCCCTCTATACAGACATTATCCCAAATCCTTATAACTCTGAAAGCTAAGTAATACAGGTTGAGCATCCCTAATCCAAAAATCTGAAATGCTCCAAAATCCAAAACTTTCTGAGCACTGACATTATGCCACAAGTAGAAAATTCCACACCTGACCACGTGACAGGTGCACAAAACTATTAAAAATATTGAATGCTTTGATGTAATTGAGCCAAAGTAAAAAAAAAAAGGTATTGTATAAAATTACCATCAGTCTATGTCCACATAATAAGGGATACTCAACTTGAATTATCTTCACTTTATGGATGAATAAACAGAGAAGTGAAGAAGTAAAGTAACTGCCATTGTCGCTATTCCTGTTTAAGTGCTTTGGAAGTTAAACTTTCGTAGTATTTCATTCCATCCTTACCTCTATCTGGAATCCATACTGCAGAACAACGTTTTTAATATCCTCATAGCTCAATTCTATGGAAAGTTCATTTGCCAAATTTTCAAAGTGGTACAGCAACGGACCTATGGTTTAAAGATACTATGAATGAATTACTTAAATATAAATATGCACTAGAAGATGTTTAGACTGAATTCCAAGTTAAATAATAAGTTAGGTGGCAGATGAGACAAACATAAAAAGAAATAGAGAACGTTTACATTTGCTGAGGACACTTATCCAGACCTCTGAAACTTTGGACAATTGACATCTGAGAGCTGGGCCCACACTCACGGGACTGAATCCTTCTGGTATACCTGCCTTGCACTGTGGTACTCCGCACCATGGACCCTCACCTGTGACTACTGAATTACTGAAGGAGTAGCTGTATCAGAAAATGCTAAGTCCCTAAATTCCAAAGGTGTTCTGTAATTTCAGTTCCATAAGTAAATGCAAAACTGCATTTACAAACTGGTTATCATGAGAAAACAGAGAAGGGGCCTCAAGCTAGAGTGTGTAGGAGAGAGCGTGGGGGTGAAAAGAAGTTACAGGGAAAGTTTCCTGGAAGGAGGAAGCGACACTGGAGCTGGCATTTATGTATACTATTCATATTCGGCTCTAACACTTATTAATTGTGCGTCTATGGGCAAGTCACTAATTTTGCTTCATCTGTAACATAACTTTAATGTGAGACAATATGCAAAATACCTGTCATAAATAAGGCGCTAAGTAAACGACAGCTATTATAGCTATTTTTATGACATTTCTCCTGTGACTGTTCTCTCGTTCCATGTTCAAGGAACTGACATCTGATTCAAACCAGGATTTTCCAATTTTTTGCTCAGTCCATCAGCCTCATCCAGGCAACATTATCACTTAACACAGTCATACTTCAGAATAATCCAGATAGTCTTCTCTCTGCCTTCATTGGATTAATTATAAATCCTGTGACCAGCTATTACCACTCCTCATATAATGGGCTAATCATGGGAGATAAAAGTAACAATAAGATAAAGTTTTTGCTTCCAAGAGGCTCACCAATCTGTAGATCATACTTAGGGTAAAAAAGTTTTTCTTCCCTTCTCTTTTGTATCCTACATAAACTACTAGAAAAAAATGACCACGAATATAATTTATTTAACGTTTACTGCTCTTTTTAAAAGAGAACAACGGTTCCTTATCAAATTACTCTATTGAGCTTAAATTCCTACTAGTTGTTTTAATATTAGTAAAAATAATTGGATCTACCATTTGCTGACCACCTGCTGTGTCCCAGACTATCTCAAAGCCTTTTTATAAGAATGAAGAGCCTCACGACAAAGTCTTTCCAGCTCTTAAAACTTATGCTGTTCCTGCTGCATTTTAAGAGCTTCCAATAACATGGTTTTATTATCTCTCCATATATGCATTCCAATGATTTGTACATATCGAGGCTGTATTTTACCTCTACTCACGTTGTGTTCTACCTCCTAGAAAGCTCCAACCTTCCAACTCAAGCTTTAGCCATGCTTCAAAACCTTGCTGAATGAAATTTTTCTGAGTCATCAGCCTTACTGCTCATTCTTCCTAATATGGCATACGTTAAAACTCATTTAATGCAGTATTGCATTGCTTACTGATAATTTCATGTAATTTACACTGTTTTCTAACCAGATTGCAAGCTACATAAATCAAGGAGCATGTCTGAAGTCTCTTTTGAACCCACCATAATGCCCAGTTTAGTGCTGAATATACAGTGAAACATCTAAAGACAACAGCTGTGGTGTACATGTTTTACAGTCTTCTATTACAATGGTAATTCGATAGATTATCTCTGTGCATATTTCAGATTCTCCCTTACAAAGACATTTCTTCTTTTTCTTTTTCTTTTTTTTTTTTTTTGAGACAAGGTCTTATTCTGTTGCCCAGGCTACAGTGCAATGGCATCATCATAGCTCACTTCAACCTCAAACTCCTGGGCTCAAGGGATCCTCCTGCCTCAGCCACCTGAGTAGCTGGGACTACAGGTGCGCCACCACGCCTGGTTAATTTTTTTATTTTTTGTAGGGACAGGGATCTTGCTGTGTTACTTGGGCTGGTCTCAAACCTCTGGCCTCAAGTGAGCCTCCGACCTTGGCCTCCCAAAATGCTAGGATTACAGGCATGAGACACTGTGTCCAGCCACAAAGACTTTCTTGAGGGTCGAAGAAAATAAACATTTTTACTGACTTAATGCAAACTGACGAAATGCTTTCCAAAAGAGTTACAGCAGTATTTGTTTCGACACCTTAGCAAGTGGTGGGAATGCAATGGTACAGTTACTTTGGAAAACAGGTTGGCAGTTTCTTATAAAGTTATAAATATACTCACCATATATGACCCAGCAATTCCACTGTTAGGTATTTACCCAGGAGAAATGAAAATCTGTGGCCAAAGATTTGTAACCCCAGTGTTTATAGCAAGTTTGTTCATAATCATAATAACCTGGGAACAGCCCAAATGTCTATCAACCAGTGGATGGATAAACAAAATGTAGTATATCCAATGGAATGCTACTCAACAATAAACCACCAACTGGTATACAGATAAATGTCAAAAGCATTATGCTAAGGAAGCCAGAACAAAAAGCGACAGACATACTCTGTGATTCTACCTATATAACACTCTGGAAAAGGGACAACTGTTGTAACAGAAACCAGAATAGTGTCTGCCTAGTATTAGGAGAGAGGAGAGAACTGAGTACAAAGGGGTACAAGGAAATGTTTTAGGGTGATGGAAACAGAAGTGTTCCTGCTCTTGACAGTGGGGATGGTAAAATGATTACTGTTTTCAAAATGCATCAAACCGTACATTTTAAAAAGGGTGAATTTTACTATGTCAATCACACCTCCAAAAAAAAATACAAGGATTTTTATTAGACATTTGATAATTTGATAAGGGAAAAATGATAGGCCATACATACATAATCTGAATCTGTATTTCCTTAAGGCTGAGCAGTTTTTCATGTTTATTACCTAAGCACCCATTCACAAACATTCACCAAGCACCTAGCATATCTGATATATATGGATATATAAAGATGAATAAAACATGAACATATCTATCATAATGACAGGGTTATCGAAAGAAAAAAAAATCATGGACATATCCTTCAAAGAGTTCTTTATTTTTTCAACTGTCATGTCTCTTCATATTCTTTTTTAAAATTTAAAAAAATTTTTTTAAGAGATGGGGGTCTCACTGTGTTGCCCAGGCTGATTCAACCTCCTGGACTCAAGTGATCCTCCCGCCTCAGCCCCGAGTAGCTGGGATTACAGGCACATGCCATTGTGCCTGGCTATCTTCATATTTTTTAGTGGACATAACGGAAGTAGCAAAGATATTTTTTTTCTTTGACCATAAGTATAATGTAAGCTCATAACAGAAAACTGAGACATGAGAAAGCATGAAAAACCAAATCATCTCTAATCCTAACATTCCTCACAGATAAGCACTTGAAAATTTAATGTATCTCCTTGCAGTCTTCCTGTGATGTATGGTATGAAATATTACACATATAGTTTTGCATCTTATACTTCATTAGGAACATTTCCCTATTTCATTAATTATTTCTGGAAAATGGCTTTACTGTGTGGATGTCTTCTGACTATTTATCCATTCTATTTACTGTTAGAAATGTAGGTTCAGTCAGAGTTTCTGCTGAGAACCTATGTCCATTTAATCAGTCTTTAGTCTGCCCATATCTGATTATTCCTGACAGACTTCTACAAATATAATTAATACATGCATATCATAGTGAATGTAATTATATAACAGGCCAGATGGCAAATATTTTAGGCTTTGCAGACCACATGCAGTCTCTATCACATATACTTAATTTGTGTTTTCCCCTCAACCCTTTAATAATGTAAAAAATACTTCTAGCTGATAGAGCCATACAAAAATAGATGCCAAACTTGGCCTGTGGGCTGTAGTTTGCCAACCCCTGACGAAATGTATGATTGTTCAGATTTTTCCATAGACTATTTTATAATGTCACTGTTTATCTAGAAGAAGGTATATCACTTTATATTCCCACTAGTAGCATAGGAGCATATCCCATCTCATTGTATTTATCTAAGCTTTAAGTAAAAACTTTTTAAAAACCTAGCCAATGTGATAGGTAAAAACTGGTTGTTCATTTATATTTATTTGACTAGCAGTGAGGGTGAATTTTTTTTTCTAACATATCATTTACATTTATTCTTTTACAGTTTGTGTATTTATGTTGTCTGCCTATTTTACTTTTGGGTAGTTTTATTTTCCTTTTTTAAATAATTTTTTAGGCTGGGCAAGGTGTCTCACACCTATAATCCCTGTGCTTTGGAAGGCCAAGGCAGAATAATCACTTGAGCTCAGGAGTTCCAGACCAGCCTGAGCAACATAGCAAGACCTCATCTCTACAAAAAATAAAAAATTAGCCAGGCATGGTGGTGCACCCGTAGTCCTAGCTACTCAAGAGACTGAGGCGGGAGGATCGCTTGAGCCCAGCAGTTCCAGGTTACAGTGAGCTGTGAATGCACCACTGCACTCCACTCTAGCCTAGGCAACTGAGTGAAACCCTGTCTCAAAAATAAATAAGTAAATAAAAGATAATAATAATTTTAAAAAATTTTAAATAAAGCTTATTGTGAAAGAAATAAAAAACACAAAAATATATAAAGTAACTTTGCTTCCTGTAAAGAGATACGTTAGGGTATTCAGACCAATGCTCCTGCTGAAAACAACTGAAGTTGGCACATGAAATTTATGTTTTAAAATTTTATAAATACAAAGTTAAGTCGGCAAGTTAGTAAGAAATTACCAAGAACTCAGAGAATTAACCAGTGGTATACCTAAATGCCATTTTTGCCCCGAGGGTATTTGACTATCCAGATGAAACTGATCTGCAATTTGATAAACTGTTTGGGCCAAGGGGACACAAGACAAAGCCCTGGGCCTACCACAGGCGGAGAGTCTGCGAGATCACCTATCATTTACGGCAGGAATAGTAAGGGCTGTCTTTAAGGTGAGAGTGAGAAATAGGTAAACTTACTTAGGACCTTTAGCCCCAAGAGACTATGGGAAAAATTGAACTAAACTTTCTAAAGGGAGGGGTGGTGGTTGAAAATCATGGTTTAACTCGAGAGTACATTAGTAGTCTAATTTAACATAATATAAGTGTTCCAATATACTTCCAGTCCTGATTTTAGTTTAAAACAATTCTGGTCTGACAATGTTCCAAACTCCTGGCAGAAGCAAATACAAATTCCCTAGGGGGAAAAAACTTCAACCTAGGCCTTAGGAAGTCCAAAAGTGATTTCCCAAGAACAATCAGCAATAAATAGTTAAGGTCATCAACCCAGAGAAACAAGGAGCCAAGAGTAAGAATCAGCAAAAACAGGAGAAAGCAGAAAATGACTTGCAAAGACCTGAGATATTAGAATTACCAGATACAACACTCAGTATTTTCAAATAGAAGACTATCTTCAAAATATATGCAGGGGATATAAGATAAAAAATGACATAGCTGACTAAAGAAAAACAAACAGAATATACAATAACCAAAACTAAAAACTCTAATGGATGTATAGATTTTAGACTATATAATTAAGAAGAGAATTTGTGAATGTGAAGACAGGTCAGAATAAACTATCCAAATGCAGCACAGAGAGACAGATAGCAAGGGAAGTGGTTAAGACACATTGAAGCTAGCATGAGAAGGTCTAAAATGTATCTGATTGCATTTCCAGCAGAAACAGAAAAAGAATTAGGCAGAAGCACTGTACGAAGAAATAATGACAGTTATTATTTATTTTAATGCTAAACTTGTCTCAGATTGGCAAATGGGATCCCTTTCAAGGTGAGAATTTTTCATAACTGGTGACAGAAGCTATCAGAAGCCACTGGAATGATATATTCCATTTGTTGAAAGCTACCTGCCAACCTATACTTAGCGTTGCGCTGGAACTAAAGGTAGCAGTATGAACTCATGACCTTTATAGACACAGGCACAGACATCTATTTCCTATCCCTGTCTGCTGAAAAGGCACAGAAGCAATACTACTCCAGTGGCTGAACTAAGATTTTCATTTCTATATGCCATTCCACACTAAAAGGAACAGGGGGGATCCTTGGAAATAATAACTAATCTCAGGGTTTGCCAGAGAAACTACAAGATGGGCTGGCATATCTGGTTGTGCCAGAAAGCAGGTGCCAAACCGTGAGGGTTATGGTTAAAAAGACAGGAGCCAGCTTAAAGCGGGTGGGGAGCTGGGGTCCCAGTTGCCAAATCTGTAAAAAACTGATTGAAATCATTTATACCTGTAAGGCTCTAAAAGTTCCAGTTAAGGGACAAAGATTGTTAGATTGGATAATAAAACAAAACTTTCTTGTATACTGTTTATAAGAGATACATCTAAAACACAAATACAGAAAGGATTTAAGAGACAGAAAAAGATTCACTATACAGTCATAAGTAAAAGAAAGCTCATGTAGCTAATACTGAGATGCCCCTCCAAGATAAGAAACAGGGCTTGCATCTGTGCAAAACAGAGAGCTGTAACTCAAAACCCCAGAAAAAGTTTCATAGGCAGGATAGGGAAGGGTAGGGGTTGAGGTGGAGTAGGCTGGAAGTCACTGCTTGATCATTTTCCAAAGCAGACTTTTAAAGAATCCCTTTCTTTTCTGCCCTACTTTTCACCCTCTCTCTCTTTGAGGCCATGCTTTCTTAAATTCTGCTCCTTTCCTATCCACTTCTTCCAGTTAAACTTCTGGTCTCCCACCTGAGCATGGAGTGAAAATGAACATAAGGTAGGCATCTTGGTTACTTGGTTATATAAGAGTCAACTGTTCCCTATCTATCTGTATGTATAGACAGACAAGTTTTCAATGTGGGTTTTTCCATACAGCACCTCATTTTCCAGGATTATTCCAGGTTAGATGGTTCTCTCACATTGGTTTCTCTTTGCAAAACTTAATTATCTATCCAATCTTCTAAAAAATTATTACATTCTTTTGTCCCCTGATGACATCTCTGTCCATGTGTTTTATATCTTTTAATACTTACTACGCTGTAGTAAGGTCTCAATGAAAAGAGGAAATAATGTGTTCAATCATCTACCTTCTATAGGAAATGTTTCATGTTTTTAAAAATTCTGTAGCTTTTTAAAATCTGATAGGACCCATCTCTCACTGCATTTTACAAAGATCTCCTCTGGTACTTTTACCTATTTATTCTCCCAGATGTAGTTAGATTCACTTTGCTAAATGCCTGCTCTTCCACTACCTGACTATAAATGTATCGATGTAATACACACAGACACACATACACACACTTACACACTTTTTAGAAAAAATTATAAGTAAATGTGTTTAAGGAGTACTGGTCAGCATGAAAAACTGAAAAACAGGATTCACAGGCATTCTTCTGCACTTTGTCAAATCATAACCTTACCCAAAGAACATACGTGTAACAGTTCCCTTACAAAGCTTACTACCTTTCCCTAATCTGATATACTGTTAACTATACCTCAAATCCTCCTTCATCAAAGCATTTTATAAGCTAATAATTCTTTCAACTTCGATTTCATCGAATTTGGGTAATATTTTCATTATAATTTTACTTCTAGTGCTGTTTGTTGTAGAATGGTTGACAGTTACATTTCTCATTATACATGAGTATACTGACATTCTGGTCTATGTAAGCATAGTTAGGGTAAAATCACCCCCAAGGGGCTGATCTCTCAGTTTACGGAGAAAATTCAGCCTTCAGGTCTACACGATTAATACCAAAACCATGAGAAGGTTATGAATTTACCAATATAGATGCCACTTTATCATGTCTCTTGGCAGCCAATTTTCCTCTGAGACACTCCCTTTCAAATTTTGAAACAATACATTCATACCTATGTGTAACAGTCAGTAAATATCCACTATTCGCCTGGCTCTGTACCAGGTGACAAGGAAGCATTAGATCCCTGCTCTTGGCAGGTGTGGTGGCTCATGCCCATAATAACAGCACTTTCGGAGGCCAAGGCTGGAGGATCACTTGAGGCCAGCAGTTTGTGACTAGGCTGAAACATATCAAGACTGTCTCTACCAAAAAAAAGAAAAAAAAATCCTGCCTTGATAGAGCTTAGAGACTAGTAAGGGAAACAAAAACATACAGGTGATAACACCTCAGTGTGTAAATACTGCGGCAGATTCTCTGAAAATGTAAAAGAAGAACACAGAATACTTAACCCAACCTAACAGGATCACCTGAGCTAAGTGTTAAAGAAAACACAGGATTAGCCAAGTGAAAACAGAGGGGAAAGAGAAAGGGCTTTCTAAGTCAGAGGAAGGAGGTCAGGGAAGGAGTAGTTAAAAAAAAAAAAAAAAATGAAGCTGAGACACAGGACAGAAGAAAGGTCACAAAGGGCATTGTGCACAATCCTCAACAGTATAGCTTATCAAGAAAGCTAGAATATTATGCAGGGAGTCTGACAGGAATAGATTTGCGTGTTGAGGAGATCACTTTGGTAATAATATGGAGAACTAAAAGGGGCGTGAAGGGTTTAAGACAACTTGAAGGCAGGGGTGCCTTTAAGGAAACTACTACAGTAACCCCAAGCCAGGCAAGCAATGATGGAGTCAGAGCAATGGTCTTCAACAAGGGGGTGATTCTGCTCCCACCCAGGACATTTTCCAATGTCTATAGACAATTTGGTTGCCAAAACTGGGAGGAACTACTGGGATCTAGCAGGTAGAGGCCAGGGATGCTGTTAACCATCCTACAATGTATAGGACAGCTCCCCCCACTGAAGAATGATCCAACCCAAAATGTCAACAGTGCCTTGGTGGAGAAACCCTGGGACAGAAAGAGATTCAAGAGCCATTAAGGAGCTTTAAGAGATACAACTTTTAGACTAATGAGATGCAGACAGTGAGGAAAAATAGGCATGTTATGAACTGGACTGAGTGTTTGTGCCCCCTCCCCTGCCCGCAATTCATATGCTGAAGCCCTAATCCCCAGTGTGGTTGTATTTGGAGGTAGGTCCTCTAAGGAAGTAATTAAAGTTAAATAAGGTCATATGGGTGAGGTCTTTATCCAGCAGCATTAGTATTCTTATAAGAAGAGATACCAGGCTGGGTGTCCTGGCTCACACCTGTAATCCTAGTACTTTGGGAGGCTGAGGCGGCAAGATCACTTGAGGCCAAGAATTTAAGACCATCCTGAGCAACATAATGAGACCCCAGCTCTACAAAAAATAGAAAAATTAGCCAGGTTTGAGAGCATGCCTGTCTGTAGTCCCAGCTACCTGGGAGGCTGAGATGGGAGGACTGCTTGAGCTGAGGAGTTTGAGGCTGCAGGGAGCTATTAATACGATCGTGCAACACATGGGTGACAGAGGGAGACCCTACCTCAAAACGAACAAAGAAGAAGAGATACCAGAGAGCTCACTCGTGCTGTCATTCTCTCCTTCTCCTCCCATGCACATACCAAAGAAAGGCTATGTGAACATCAAGAAGGTAGCTACTTTCAACCCAAGGGGAGAGCCCTCAGCAGACACCAACCTGGCAGGCACCTTATTCTTAGAATTTCAGTCTCCAGAAGAGAGAAAATAAAATTCTGTTGTTTATGTCACCCCATCTGTGGTATTATTATAGCAGCCCAAGCAAACTAATAAACAGGGTAACAAACAGCTCCCAGTTTTTTGGCTGGGGAAATCTCAGTAGATGATGGAATAGAAAAGGTATTGGGAGGTATGGACATCATTTTCTTGAGACATATAGATTTTGAAGTATTTGTGGTATATCCAACCATGTTGGACATACTTGCTTGGAGCATAAGAGAGATATTTGGACCAGAGATACAGATTGGGAATTGAAAAAGGAGGAAAAGCCATGAGATTAGGTAGAAGGAACATAGAGTAAAAAATGAGTATGTGGCATAGAAAGTGGAAAAGACTGATTAGATGATACCTTGACATACCAATATTTAAGAGAAAATTGATTCTGAGAGTATTATGCTTTTACATTTTTTAACACACATGCAAAGGATTTTATTTGTAAAGTATTAACCTTCCAAATAACTATTTTGAAGGACTATGTTTCTCCATTATTCCAATTCTCCAAATTGTTCTGAAACTCAACTCCACGGTAAGCCGCATGGAAGCTCCCCAATTGACACCCCGTTAACCAATGCGCTCCATTATTTCTGATGCCATGGCAGATCACAGGCCATGCTGTAGCACATCTGCCCTTACCAAACAGTATCCTTACTAAGCAGTTATTGTATTGTATTGTAATTACTGTATTACATAGCTTAATAAAATATTAATAAATCAATAAAACAAATATTCAACAAAAGTTGTTTCTATCAAAGTTAAGGTGAGTGCTTTGGAAATACACAAAACCTTACCATAACTCAGTAAATGGGTTCAAAAACTTTAATCATATAAATACAGGGTCACGTTAATGCTAAGTTATAAACTGACCCAGGGTATTCAAGGGGTCGGCTCTGGACTGCGAGCCTGTCTCTGCCACATACAAGCTACAAGACCTTTCTGCTAGTTATTTAACCCAAGACTCACTCTCTTCAACTATAAAATGGTGCTATTTCAACATAGGGTTGCTTTGAAATTAAATATGGTATTTATAAAGGGACCAACACAGTACCTAACCAACAGTGAACAAATACCAATAGGTAATATCTTTCAATCATTCCTTGGGAAAAATTCCCAAGGTAACTATTTTCTTAAAAGATCTAAGGTTTGGGATATTTCTTAATATGACTGCATTTTACAGCTGCTCTCAAACTGCTCCTAAAGTGAAGTTTGGAAAAGACTTACTACTACCTCTAGGGCTTAGTCCTAACGGTAAAATTTCCAGTAAAATAAAATCATTAGAAAGAGAGTAGGTAGCCTGGTGCAGCGGCTCATGCCTGTAATATCAGCACTCTGGAAGGCCAAGGCAAGAGAAATGCTTGTGCTCAGGAGTTCAAGACCAGCTTGAGCAAAAGTAAGACCCTGTTTCTACTAGAAACAGAAAAGTTAGCTGGGCGTAGTGGTGGGTGCCTGTAGTCCCAGCTACTCAGGAGGCTGATACAAAAGGATTGCTTGAGCCCAGGAGTTTGAGGGTGCAGTGAGCTACAATGACACCACTGCACTCTACCCAGGGTGACAGCGTTAGAATTTGACAAAAAAAAAAAAAAAAAACAAAAAAAAACAAAAAAAAACGG